>JAPYYW010001433.1:0-29204 GCA_030522545.1 Cremastinae sp. A BG-2022a
ATCCGAAATAATTTAATGATTCCGGAGAAATGTCAGAATTCTCCGGGTAGCTCTGAGCCCGGAGGGTTCAGAATTTTTTGACGTTGACGTGAAATTTTTCAAGCGGAAAGAATTGCCACATAAAAGAATATTTCTCGTGATACTGTGCTTCACTGGTACACCGAAAATGCATTTTTTATCAAAATCTAGACAAACTGCAGCTCCGCGTTTCTTTTATATTTTCATGAAATAAAAAAATATATTTTGTTTTTTTCACGAGAGGTATATTTCTCAGTGGTAATTAAACTCGACAGTTTATTCCCGTTGTTAATTTTAATCCATACAAAATCTCATATCCCTGAACGAGCATGGCAACTTGTTTCCTAAGATTTCAATTTAGATGTCAGTCATTTTCGGGGTCTTGCGGGCAAACAAATTTCTCTCTCGGAGATCGAGAGCTCGGATTTTATCTTTTCGGTTTTGTCAATTGAATCGATATTTGAGAAAGTTATACATATATATTTCGGTGTTTGTTCGAAAAAAACAGAGCTGAAAAGTTTTGCCAGGTAGATTGATCCATGAAAATCCAGAAACGTAAGAAAGTGTAACGAGTGCATTGATCTGATTCAGCGGGCTGTCTTGCTTCGTAGATTTCACTGTGAACCTTCGTCTCAGCCACGATGCCCTCTTGGCGAGCCCCCGTATATAAACCGCCGTGCTCCATAAACTATATAAGCTGATAACAAAACTTCTATCGTTCCACTCTATACAGTAAACTTCAAAGTTTATCGCTGCGCTGTGAAACACTCGATCTCACCGACAACTTCGAAAATTAGTCGCCTCTCCCCGATTCTCATAGAAAAAAATACGCTGTGTCTACTACTTTCAACAGGACGTGTACTTTATTTTTCCAATTTTTCAATTATTAACTTTATAATTGAAACTCAAAAAAATGTTCGATCATGCAATTGAAAAGTACAATTTAAAAACCTATCATATAATAGTGATTTATTGGACATTAGAATATTTGGTTCAAATTATATTGTTCCCCATGTTAGTTGATTTGAAATTTTTTTTCTGTGAAATTTTAAATTTTTGTAAAATATTCTTGTAAAATATTGTGACGTCTAGATGTTATTAGATTTGAAACTTACTTGATAGGAAAAGGTCCTGGAGGGCCTGGGCTGCCTGGCATAAAAGGGCCCAGGTTTCTGAAGCAGCAAGACCCGTGCCTCTCAGCGCGAGAACATCTCCTGCCACGACGGCGAGCTCGGAGCTGCCAACAGTCTCTGTTTGCATCCTGAAAGATAAAAATGGAAAAATCCGTAAGACGCGAAGGTTCGCTTAATGTCTGAATGACGAAGTATAAGAGAGGATTTAATATGAAATATCGACGTAATCCTCGTTCCGATCGCTAGATAAAAAATTAAAATCGTGACGTGAGAGCTCTCGAAGTACTTTTACGACGGTGACGGAGCTCTCTCGTGCTCATTCTTCTCAACAAACTTTCTGCACCGACACTCGTGATAAATTCACGCAGGGCGTGTGTGTATACCCTCTGAGAGAGACAATCAATAGACATCGGAGACTTTCGCACAATACCCGCCAAGTCATTCTCACATATTCCCTTTTGTTGTCCGCGATATGTTTCTCACTTTGGTGTCGAGCACGATTGTCGCACACGCGAACCTCCGATGTCCCTTTCAGGACCGTCACTTTACTTTATTTCAGTCCCGACGTATCCAATATCAAGTTTTATCGTCGTTCCGCGAAAGTTAAAATGCGATCACGCGTGAACGGAAAAAAACCAAGATGAACATTTATCGAAAAGTTTCAATCAGAAATTTCCTGCGGAAGAGGGAAAAAGTTGGCGGAGGAAGATTATTTTCTAAGCGAACGAAAGACTTGAAAAATGAAGTCCTACATTTTTGTATTTTCAAGTTCCAATATATGAAATGAAAGGCATTACGCGAAGATCCGCTGATGGTTGATTCTCGCAAGAGTGCGAGGCAAAGTGGTGTTTAAATGAGAACGAGTGACGGGAGATCCATAACGAGAAAGAGAGAGCCTGGAAAGGATCGATGGGCGAATATGGGGACGATGAGGTGCGGAGGGGAAAGGTCACGAATCTCTCAGGACGGAGAGGCTCGATAAATCACTTCCGAGTGGAATTGAATTGTGTTCCAGGATCGAGAAAGAGAGAGAGGGAGAGAAAGCTCTCGCGTTCAGGGATGAGCTTCATATTATTCGTCGCTCTGGGCTTCGTTGGCTAACATTCCGCACCTGGCCGATGATCGGCCATTTCGGCAATGTCTCTAACGCAGTTACCGCTCGTTCAGTGCCCGATCAATTGACTCCGGAATCTATTTCCGCGCTTCACGTTACACTACGCGGTTCGACGCGTTCCCCGAAGTTTGTCACCATTTCCACTATATATTTTTCACATCAGCGATTGACTGTGACGTAATATACAAAATTGGGAGAAACTGTCCGGTATTCCGTTTTTCAATGAAGCAACAACAATGAGCTTATTATTAAATTTTCTTTAAATAATTTTGCTATTTATTTATTTCTTTTGTGTGAACTATGATCGAAAATCGAGCAAGTTCTATGATAAATTAAACGTTTTACGGAAACATATACTTACATTGACATGTTTCAAGAGCACAAGCTTCAATTTCCTATTATCGAGAGCCATGAGCTTGCAAGATCCGGTCGACCACGAATCTAATTCATGTGTATCGCGTCTATTCTCCTGGCACTCCCTCTCGCGCTCGCCGACTACGAATCTCGAGGTCGACTTCCGATAATTCCCGTGGTCAGCCACGCCAATATCGGCGTCCATTATTTGCAATTGACATAAACGCCAGCGCCAAAAATTCTTTTCTATTGATGCTGATACTCGCGATAGAAAAAACACACGACAAAGGTTGCGACACGATTCCGCTCCCTTTCGGCCATTGTTGGACGAATAATGAGAAATGTACCGAGCAAGATGAAAAATATATATAAAATATAAAAATACAATACACCTATCGTGATAAAATCTGGAACTTTTTATCTCTGCATAAAAGACATTGAATCATACATTTAAAAAATAAGACACCACTATTTATCTGCTCTCGGCGACGTGACCAATTTTTTTTCTGGAGATATTCGGTGCACGTTTTCGACAGACATTGATCTTTTTTCTCTTCGGACGAAGGACAAATGTCAGACTTTTTTTACGAGTGCCACGTGGACTGTAGAGGGCGTAGAGTGAAAAATATTTTCGATCTTTCCTCGCTCCAGTAAAAAATGAAAAAAAAAATGTCACATATGCCTATAAACTTGAATGTATCATTTGAAACACATATAGTTGAAAATCGAGAGGAGCTAGAAAATGTTACAAAATTCATCACTCGTTTTTTTTTCTCATTTAAAAAAATCGAGATTTTCTTCAAAATGTGCATATACACTCAGAATGATTTCGAGTGTATATTCAGATGAAGGATTTTTTTAAAATGTGACTAACCTTAGACATCGTCGAGAGGTGCATCGGAACGAGCCGGTATTCTCGATCTGATGATTTCGTGCGGGGCAATTGGGTTTCCGCGGGATCCCGGAAGATAATAAACCAGGCAGGAGACCCCGACGAGAAACAGAAAAAATATGAACACGAGATCGAACATCAGAAGCGAATTCAGGGTCAGTAGCTGCATCGTGACCCCGGTGACACTTTTTTCACCATTACACTCGAATCGTCGTCACACTCGCGGGACTTATTTTATCAGTCGTTGATTCGTCGATTATCTGCATGCATTTCCAAAAAATATTCCGACTATTTTCTCATACCGATGAAAATTCAATTTCTCGAGCGTTTAAACACGACGTCGAAGCAAATGGTTCCACAGATAGACAAAAAAACTCGCCATCCTTCAAAATTAATGAAGCCACGATAAACACTACTGTTTCATCGCAATTGATCAAAATTCACTCGTGCGAAGGTATCATGCTTCATGCAATTTTTGAACAAAAGAACGTGCGAAAACTTTTATATCAATTTTTAAAAAACAGAAGGAAGAGGATGAACAATTTCGAAAAAAAACAAACAAAAGGAAGGAAACAATGTGTTCATTCGTTGCAGTTTTCTGAATATCCTTTTATTTCATCGGAATGAATGTGTCAAAAGTCGTTTCTGCACATCGATCAATCAGAAGTTCCAGCAAAATTTTATTATTGTCATGCATTCCTCTATGTTTCTCCCAGTATGTGCTGCTTCGCGGACCGCCAGCTTCCGGATATTTTTTTGCGATTGAAAAAAAGTTATAAAAAAGTGTGAAAGCATGATGGAATCGGAGAAAAAAAGGTTGTCGATGAAAATGTCACTTTTTTCTCGTTAAGAACCAAATATGGAATACACCACGGTGGAGAAATAAATGAGCGAAGAGCAAAAAGGATGGCAGAAAAAGAGAGAAAACGATGGAATTACGAGATTAGCGAACGGTCGGAAAATTTGAAAGTCAATTGGATGCTCTTGGATTTGAAAGCGTGTGCATCGGTGTCTAAAGTTTCGTGCCGGAGCACCAATCGAAGTAATCGAATCAACAGTATAACGGCTTGAGCGATAGTTCTCATCGCGCCCACGTTGCTTGACGTTGACCAGCAGACGGACGATCCTTCTCCCGCTGGAAATGTAAATTACTGGCTTCGGCAGCGGTTTGTGTAATTGCTTTCGTAAATTACAGGCCAATAATCATGAAACACAACTTATGTGTATTAGGGTGTGCCAAATTTAAAAAAAGTTTTTTGTCCTCGATGAAACAGGCTAAAAAGTTAAAGGGAGGTGAAAAAAGAATCCTGTTTAAAGCGGAGCTCTTAATATTAATATTTAGAGGTCGCTATTCTTACTTTTTTATTTTCCATTTCAATAACATGAGGAAAAAAATTTTTTTTCTTTATTTTTGTAGTTTCGTATTCACCCATTCTATAGATAAGCCAATAATACATTTTTGTAGGAAATTAAACGCTCTGCAAAAAGGTTCTCTTGTGAATTTCTCGTCCATTTTTACCATTTCAGAGATATTTGAGGTCAAAGTAGAAAAATAATAAACACGATTTTATATGCTTTTTCGGAGCATATATCCTGAAGCAAACAATCGCGTTGCATCGGTTCATTTTCGATTGGAAAGGAATGATGGTACGAGGGCTTCGTCGGGATACGGTGAAAAGAGACAATAAGGGTTCGGATAGCGAGTTTGCCGTCCGTGGGGGTGCGGAACGACGGAGAATTTGTTCTCGCGAGAGTTAAAGTGGTTGAGGCGGACAGTGGAAGAAGAAAGTTTGGCGTCGAGAGAATATCAAGAGGGACGCTTAACAATTGATGGTAGATTTAGAGATATGTGTTTATTCGGTCAAAGAAAGTTTATTCCTCCACGAGTGAAAGATTAAAATGTACAGGCGAGAAATTGAACGATCAGGAAATTCTTTCATATACCTCGTCTTTATATTATTTATCGTCAAGCTCCAAAATAAAGGCAAACGAGAACGGATAAAAAACATATTTGCATTCTCCTTCGTTCCCATTCAACCTGAATGTTTATCATTAAATCTCTAATGGTGCATTTTTAAACGAATTTTTGTTTAATTTTTTCGATAATTACGAGCTTTCTATTTTCTGCTGTAATTATGTAGGAATCCTTGAAAAATTTCTAACCGTTCATTATTCATGGTCGCGTTGTTTACGATACTCGGTGGAATTTTTCTTGCTAATTTGCAATGATTTTACGATGCTTTACATTACCTCTTTAATTTCTACGAGAGAAAAATATTCCCCTTTATTCACTCGTTTGCCTTTTATTCATTTTCTTATAATTACCAGAAAAACTTTCTTCATTGAATCTGATAGGAATATTCCAGAGTGTATGAATGAAGGATATATTTTAAAAATTGAAGAAAACTGTTCTTCTTAGCATAACTTGGTCTTGTTAGATAGAAAATAATATTGAATGGGATCTTATTGACACTGGAGATAGGATAAAGGGGGGAGCATGAGAAGAAGATTCATATTATATTCATAGTCACATCGATTTTCCTCATGGCATGAAAGACCAAATTTCCTCGCTCCCTGGAACGAGGAAAAGCTCCTCTCTTGTTTCAAACCGCGGGCCGGAAGTGCGCTGGCGGGCAGGTGTGATTGATAAGAAATTGGATTCTATGAATTCCTTCGGGGATCTTGAAAAACGGGGAATATCTATCCTCTCGGAAAACTTTCAAAAGTCATGTGTATATATATACACAAGCGTACACGTCGAGGCACACTTTCTCAACGATCCTTGTTGTTTTTTTTCCTTATCTCAATGCTCCCGAGCACTCCTCGTGCTTTTTCTTAAATAAAAAATTTCTTCTTCCGGCAACTTTATATTGCTGCAGTCAGCGCATTTTTTCTTTTCTGTAATTCAGCATGGACGAGCCCTCTCATTCTTTCTCCAGTCCCTCAATCTTTCTCATACCTTCAATGAATCCGCGCTTGTCTTAATTCTCCAGACTGCCCATTATTTTTTTCCCCGTTATTGTCCGTCAGCGACCGACTCTTTCCAACTTTTCTTCAACCGCTTGTCTTTTTACTATTTTCCTCCGCTCTCTCTTTTCTCATATATTTTTATTGTCCTCCTCTAATTGCATCGTTCTTATGAACAATCGCTACGTATAGGGCTCGCCCTTTTGCAGAGTGAATTTTTCACGTAAATTTTTTCATTAAAAAAAAAATAAAATTCGACATTCCTCTTCTTCACCAAATCACGTCACTGTTCATTCATTCGGTTAAAGTTTTTCGGTTCATGCCCTTTTTAAAACCGAATTCTTGCATTTTATTAGTCGGAAAGATAAAAAAGTAAACTCGATAAAATTGCGAAAGAGCGCACGATTCGTGAAACTGTGACAGAATCATGAGTCGTAATTTTCCAGAAGAATCGTTATAGTTTTTTTTGTAATCGACGAGAAGGAAGTAGAATTACAATGCACGGAGAGCTCTCATTTTTGTAATCATCGGAAATTGTCGTCGCGTCGACTGGTGAAAAAAAGCGTCGCCAGTGTGAATCCGATGTAATCTTTCACTCCGCACAGTCTCTAGGGCATTTCACTTTTTATTCCTCTTTCGGTTCAGATTCTTAAAAAAGGGCATCTCCGTACCAAAAAGAAAAAACCTTCAATGAAATTACGCGATGTAAAAGTAGTCGCGTACATAATTTCACGAAGAGAGTTCCCTCGCTGGAAAAACCCTTCGCTCATCGCTGCATCACCACCATAGCACATTGAATAAAAACAAAGGGACACTTTTTATGGACCGGTGAAGTAGCGTGCGCCCTTACACATCCAGAATTCAACGAAACTCTGAAAATTTGTATCATAATAATGTCGCATTTCGTTGACTATTTTTTTCCTCACTCCCTTTCTTTCATTGCTTGATATCATTATGGTATTTTTATCCAACGTGGTAATTGTCGTATATATACTTTCAAATCGAAAAGAGAATTTACCAATAAATTTAAATAATTTGTTAATAATATTTAAATTAATAAACGCATTTTTTCGATGATTTTTTTAAAATGACTTTCAAATCGATTCGCTAATATCTGGGAGATATTTGATAGGTGAAAGGAATTTGCGAATACTTGCGAGTGAAGGTAAAAAAAATTCGGTAAAAAATTTTACGATGGAATCCTTGCGGGTTAGCTCGAACGAATTTATCAGAAAACTTGAGAGAGAGTGCAAATTTATAGCGTCCATCATCATTTTTGTGGATGAAATGTGGCGATTGGAATAAAACCGTGCGGAACTTTTTTCGTTTTTTTTTTCCATCAACGTGGTTCGCTGGCTGGAAAGAGCTTGGCGAGGCGAGAGAGTGAAATATAATAATCGTCGCTGGGTTGCACAAAAATAATAATGCCCACGAAAAAGTGGGAAGACAGGGCGGAGATTTTCAAGAACGTTTACGCCGAATAAAAGACAAACTATATTCGACGTAAAAAGGGTAAAAATGTAGTATATTACAAGAGGAAGAAAGAAAGGGATAAAAAGTGTTTTTTGGAAAAGTTATACGTACTATGAACCTGTCAATACATATATTCGGTTCACGTTATTTCGATTATTGCTCCACACGAATCAATTTTTTGTACGAATATATTTTTCTTTTCGATAAATGCATACGCGAACTTATGAAATTTTTTCTTTATTTATGGACAATATGTATTAACATATATGTATACCGCGTAGTAAAAATTGTCAAATTTTTTGTCTTCTGTGAAAATTACCATGGCAATAATTAAAAAATTTGCCCAAATTATCCCATCGCTATATAAAAACAGTAATTTTTCGTAAAAAATTCTCTCCTCGCAGAAAATTCGAAGCTTTGTTTATTCGGAGGATATTTTTTTCTTGTTGGACGTGTAGAGGAGCGGAGTTTGTACTTCTCGAAAAAATTCGCATACGTTCCCTCGTACAGCGAATCCACTCACGTTCCTGACTCTTAGCGACTACTTCGAAGGGGTGAGTTTTACCGGACTGTGGATCAACCTCTATATTTATACAGATTTGCAAAGAGAGAAAAAGAAAGAGAGAGAGAGAGAGAGAGAAAAGAGGGAGGGAGAGCAACACATACGCGAGCGACTGAAGCTCGTGTAAGGCACCATTTTACCGTCCTACGCGCTTCTCTCGCCCACAGCTTTTTCTCAAACGCCCGCTTCATCCGACTCTCGTTGTACATCCGCGGGAGTACCGGAGCAAGAACACTGAAGGGGTTGAACGTCGTTGATGGACGAGTAAAAAAAAATGCAAAAAGAAGTTGAAGTAAAATATGGAGAAAAAATCCGATACGGTTTTCTTTCAATGGAAATTCGATCCTTTGGCGAATCGAGGAGCAAAAATATCGAGGTCTGTTACAACATTTTCGTAACCACTTGACATCGAGCACACTCTCTGAGTCAACATTCCCGGAGATGCAAACTTATTTGGTCGAAAGAAGCTGCCGTCGAGGCAATCCTGTGCCGCTTTCACTTCTTTGCGGCTCGCGCAATTTGCCATCGCATAACTCCTTTATCTCTTTTTTCTGCATTTATTTTTAATTTCTTCCCTCCTCCTTCTTTTTTTAAGGATAACTTATAAAATATTTTCTTCTCTTTTCGTCTTCGTCAATAAAGTTGTAATATTACTCTACAAATATAAAATATGGATGACTGCATTAATTCTTAATATTTGAAATTCTAAATCTTTACTTTATACATGTAGTATTCTCAAATTTTTAAGTACGCGAGAATAGTATTTAAAAGTATTAAATAGCACGTTGCAGAAAATCGTATTCGATTTGACTTGAAAAACATTTTTTAATCTTATTCGTTTGGTTCATCGTTAAATTTTCATACATTCCATCGAGAACAGGGTCGGTATGGTCTGAAATAGGCTACGGAGAAGGATTTTTTATTTTATTTTTGTATACCTCTGTGCCCGGTATCAAATCTTTTCTGCCCGACGCCTGTACTCGTTGAACGAAAATACGGAGCACGTCTGGTTATAAATTGACCGAGCCGTTTCGAAATAAGTCTGGAAAATACCGAATCCCGTACCCTCTCGATCGACGACGGTTACTCAGAGACTTTATTGCAACTCAATGGCCGAGGGCGAGCTATTACCAATTTGGGCGTAAAATTATCGTGACTCAGGAAACCTTAAGCGAAGCCTTGAAAAACAGATGTCACCCGCTCTGATATACGATGCACATGAGAAAACAAAGAAAAAACAAAAATCTGGATATGAATCATTATTTTCTTTTTTTATTGACCGAGCAAAAAAATCAGACCGTCACAGATTTCTGTAATTTGATGATATTTCATACTGAGAATAAACATTTTTTTAACTTGAATTATTTTGTTGAATACAAAAAACAAAACATAATTCTAATAATGCAAATAACTTTATTTGTACACTGGCTTAACATTTACAATTATTCGTTTATAAAATGTACAAGATTTACTGTAGTATGCAATAACTAAATTATTTCTTTATTTTTTCTGTATTAAAAAAATAATTCAAGTTATTAAAAAACTTTTATTCTGAGCGCATTTTATTTTTCCTAAAGAATATAAAAGTGAATTTTAAAAAAATCGGTAGTGGCGATGATATGTAATTGAAAAAAAAAACAGGGTTTTAGCGATAAAATTCAAAAGCTCTGAAATAACGCGAGAATTTAACAGTCGGGTCGGATAACAGGGTCGCAAACACAGCGGCCAACGACTCCGACAATACACGCCTATGGAGATTGCAATCGCTTGCATCTATTCGAATATTGATCATCTCGAGTATCCTGTCTAGCGAGGAATATGTTGCGTACCGAGAAGATACGAGAATGACGGACATACACGGGAAGCGCTTTCAATTTCTCTCTCCCTCTCTCTACATACGGGCACATGCAAATTGAAGAGATTCCAACACGTCGGGAATATTCTGAATCACTCGGAAAATCCCTCATAGCTGTTCGACTACCGTGTATCCGATCGCGTTAACTCGCGACGAGGTTTAACAATAATTATTTAACACACTCTCTGTTCCGACATTTTTGTAACCACAATTTTTCGACGACTTTTATTACGGTCACGTTCAATTGTTTATCAAATATGGAGAAGGAGAGTTCTTCAAATGGCAAATATATGCTGATATTGGAAACTGATTTGATTGATATTCAGTGGGATGAAAACGGGCTACAAAAAATGTAGCAGAAAAAAGCGTGGAGAGAAAAACGAGGCGAAACACGGGGAAACGAGTGAGTAGTCAGCATTTTTCGCTGTTCGTCAAGTACCGCTGTACCGAACTTTGGACTCGGTCAACGAGAAAAACATTCTCCGCCAGAGACGAGGATTGCGACCGCGTTTACGCGTTCCTCTTTGACATTTGAGAGCTAGGTGAACAATTTGTCGGTTTGATCGTCAACTGGATGAAATTTTATCAGAAAGTGACAAACCGTTCGTTCTCTTTTTGATCACTCGTTCCCACTTGAGCACATATTCTCGTATTTTGTATATTTCGAATGATAAATCGAAACAGCGTGCTTCTAATCAAAGCTTTCGCCCATGACACCTATTTTACTTTTTGTAGCTTCACGACCGAGTGAATAATTAATTTTTCGAAACAATAAAATACCATATATTTCGCATCGCGCTACTATATGAGTCGTAACTTTGATGTCCTGCATTGATCATTCGTTTATTTGCAATTTGCATAACGGATTAAATAATTTAACCACCCAGAATAATGATGCGAGCTGGGATTCAGTCAGATGGCAAAATAAACGAGAGCTAGGTAGCGCGTGGTGTCTGTTTGTTTAGGAAAGCGGAGATGCGGCGAGAAGTAAATTCGGAACTAAATAAGAGGTTTCCCCAAGTGCAACCAGCAAACAGAATCGAGGCGAAAAGATGTTGAGGATCTTTTGGCACTTAATTTGAACCTCTCAAATATTCTAGCTTTGCATCTTTTCGCTTCCTCTCTGCAAAATGCTGCAATTACCGTGAATAGATTCTGTCGACTAGCTTGCACCTGGCCAACGAATTTACACGTTGAATATCCAACAAATTTTTATCTCTTTTTTTTCAAAATAATTACCATTCACACTTTTTTCTTCTTTGATTTTTTAAAATTTCTTCTCCTCTTTGATACACGAAACAAAAAATTGCCAGAGGTTATCATTTAACAGATTTATTGACCAAAACGTAACGAGTATTTTTAAATACAAATTTGTGATGCTGTCAATATATCATCTCGTCTCATATATCGACATAGAATCCAAGTAGAGCTCACACACAGATTCGTTAGCACACACGATATATACCTGCATGCTAATATTTTCCGATGAAAAATACGGGCACGTGAAAAAATAAGGGGTCGTTAAAATTGTGTGCGAAGCTTGCCTTTCCAGTTTACTTTCAAAAATTAAAAATCGAGCGTTTAATATCCATACTCGGCTATTTCCAGGAGATGAGGTAGAAAACTAAAGAAAAATGCATCATGGAACGAGAGCGTGCAAATTTTTATGGTTGTTTCTCGAATAATTTTTTCAACGCCGATTTTGTTCTACTAGATTTATAAAAACGTTTGTGTATTTTGTATAATTTTTTAAAAATCTATCATATAGAATAAAGTATACTATATTTTATGTATTTTCACTGATCTTTACCGTCAGACAATGTCAAGAGAACTCGTAATCTTCTAAAAATATATATTCCAGCTTGTGAAGCGATAGAGCAAACGATTCGAGGTCGAATCAACGAGAAATACGTCATGTACGTGTGCATACGAATATTTCGAACTTTTCAAATTTCTTTCAGCACGGTTCGCGAGTGTGCATTGTGGCTTAACATTCCCGTTCGAGTATTCCTGTCACGCTCTCGTACTCGCTAATGAATTCTTTAAATTAATTACACGTCTCGCCGCGAGTCTCGGGAATAACTCTGTAGAGCCTTTTTTTCTCAGCCCCTGTTCGGTTTACAAACGTCATATATGTATTATCTCGATCGAATTTAATTTTCGATAATATTTTTCTACTCTCAAATTTCGATACAACAATAATAATCTTATCGTATTACGTACTATTTTTGATTTTTTTTCTATAATGATTAAAGCACCATTTGGACCACGTGCTGGCAATGATCTTTCAATTGTGCTAAATCTGTTTCGTGCGTAATTGGAAATTTGTAACAAGTATAATGGTTAATCGATACGCAAATTTTGAAAGAAAACGGCGGAATTGAGATAAGCCGAGGAAGGACCGCCCGCGTTCGTTGCTTAATACGGGCAAGTACGAATTGTTTTCACTTAACTAAAATACGCGATCAGAAACGGGTACGAATTCCACGATAATTTGTCCAGACGAAATGGTGGATGCCGATAATGCACGATTGTTTTCCTTCTCTCTTTCTCTCCCATCCTGACGCCGTTTCTCCCGCTTCCTTTACTATTTCTCTCTCCGCGTAATCGCAGAATTTCTACTAACGAATGGGGGTAGTAATGAAATATCGGATTGCAGACAAAGAGAAATATATCGTACAGCGCCCTCGTCGATAGTTTCTCAGCCACCGAGATTGCAAATTGTACCTTACCTAACTGCTGCGTGCGAATAATTGCATTTTTTTTTACTTTTCTTCTTTCCATTGAAAATCAAATTTTCTCGATAAATACGACGTCAGCACCGTTCGCCTTATTCCTCTTATACGTAAACCTGAACACAACAATAACACGAAGCTTCGTGCAAATTTTATTGGTGAAGCGAGAAATATTTATCAGATTTATATTTCTCGGTAGCGCGTGCTAAAGTCACGTGCTGGGAATCGGTGGTTCATTGATTCACCCAGCACAATTAAAATTGTGCAACGAATCTCTCTGTGAAAAAAATAATGCTTTTTCAAGCGATTCACTATACGGATAAAAAAATAATTACTTTTTCGTTTAAGAAAAAAAATCTTATTATGATTGGATAATCGTTTTCCAAAAACAATAATTTTTATCAGCTCATTGCATAGGAAAATAAATTGGATAAAAATTTTTTTCAATATAAAGTAAAATTGAAATAATTAAAACGGTCGTGCAAACAAAGTTTTATTTGACGCACGGTTAATTGAAAAATGATTAAAAGATATATCTATGGGCCTGAGACAATGTCAGCAAAAAGTACATTCATAAATTCGTAAAGCTTTGACTCTGTCTTTACAGTATGACATATTTTATCAACAAACATTTTTTATTCATTGAAATTTGAAATCACTATCGACAAAAAATGTCTACTACGAATATATGTATTTTAAAAATTACAAAAGTCCTAATATTTTTAAATTTGTATTTACAGCAAATTTAAGAATCTTACTTACAAAAATCAATGCTATAAATCTCAACAACTTTGGGGTTTAATAATTCTCGAACCACTCAGTAAAATGATTCTAAATTTATCATGAAATATTTTTTACATTATCATAGGAACAACAACATGCAAAAAATTAATCTAATCTCACATTTAAAAAAAAATTGCTGATACATTCTTAAAAGCACTAAAAATAATTTTTTCGAGTTACTCGGCCGGGGAAAATAAATCTGCAAAATCCATCATACGCTTGAGAGTAAACATTTTATCGTCAGATTCGTGCAGACGTCAAAAAACTGTGAAAATTATGTATGCTCGTACATTCATCAATTGGATCGAGAGAAATGTGCATCGAGATATCGAGTGCGCGGGAGTGTTGCGAAAGATATACGTGAGTAAATGGAAAATAACGGGGAGGCGAGCGTGTACAAGAGGGTGAGAGGGCGAGCGAGGAAAAAACAGTTTCGAATGAATGATGCTCCAGGGAAAAGTGTTATTCGTTTACATACGGAATCCGACGCATATTTGTACGCACGAGCAAAATCATCGTCGCGGAACAACAATTACGCTCATTGCATTAAGTATCCAATAAAACTTTAAACGAAAATTAATTAGAAATGTAGATACGAAAAAACGATGTGTGGAACCATTGCATTTTTGAGAATTTCATTCAATCGAATCTCATTTCCCAATCATTTCCAATTAAACACTCAAATTTGGATTAGCGAAGGGATCTTCGGATTCTTTCTCCGGACACTGTCACATTCGACACACCGGCAGGGGGATGCCGCGTGTTTTCGAGCCGAAGGAAGACGGAGCACAAAGCCGCGAAGGTTTGAAATTTCGGAGGCCGGAAAACGTTTTAAAAAGGTAGGAGGAGATAGAAGAGAAGAGAGCCGGCCAAATGCGAAGAGGACCGGCGTGAGAGATGAGATTAACGTCGAAATGCTCGGTAGCTCGCGTTTCGTCTCACTGCGAGGAAGGTACTGAGGCACGTAGTTTCCTCGCTTTTGCGTTCAGCCACCCCTTCGTTCACGTCACTCCGTCTCGCCCCTCGTGACCGCGAGTCCTTCCCGCTTCTCGCGCTCTTTCTCCCTCCCTCCCTTCCCTCCCTCTCTTTCGCTCTTCTCTGCTCCAACACCAACTCCCTCATGAAATGCGCATCCACCCACGCAACTGTTGCGCCCCCGCTCCGTTATATATCTTGACGTTTCTCCCAGCAATAGAATCTCGTTTCTCTCTCTCATTCTCTCTCTCACTCTCTCTTTATTTCTCTCTTGCACACTCTCCCAATTTCTCTTTCTCTTCTTCTCAATATTCCGCCTATATAAAATCCAGCAATACACGTCACCCGTTCGTCTCCAATTTTCTACTAAATGCCAATCGGTCAACGTTCCTCTACGACGCCCTGCTCACACTATTTTGATCAATCTCTAGAAAATATTACTTCGAACTGTTTCCCCGATAAAATCCAAGAGCGTTGTATACTTGTTTATATGAAAATTGGCAAAATAAAGATTCCGATCGAGATCGACATCATAAACCACTTTTTTACCTATAAAATATTTTATTAAAACAATTAAAATATACCCTCTGATGTAACGTGGGAACACGGTGATGACGCACAGCGCACTATTTTTGGTGTGAAATTCTTTTAGTGCGTCGTTTAAGTATATATTTATTGCAGTATTATATATTTTTTATATTTTTGCAACAATAATTAGATAAAACGTTGTCGAATTTGATACTGGATCGCTATGTTTTTTTTTAATTAAAAAAAATACCATATTAATGAAAGTTCTTGCTTGATCAGTAAATTGGCAATAATATGGGAGGAGAAAAAGCTCGATTTTCCCCCAAGCAATCACTGTTTAATTCACGTATATCCTCTCTCATTTTATCGTTTTTTCGATGACACTCTCCGATGCCCGTACCAGAGGCTCATTCAATGCTGAATGTAAACCTTCGCATCGAATGAAATTAAAGGTTATATATTTTGAATGTTTGACCTTTCGTATCACATGTTGTAAAAAGCGGGTAGAGTGCTGCGGAGTAAAAACGTATGCACCCTGTACGTGATTTTGACCTCATTTTCCATCGCCCCTATAATTTTTATTCAAGAAAAACTTGGCGACAAATGTGAGAAAAGTCTCGTATTCTCTATTTATGTACATACATATGCATAATTGGAGTTCCTCTCGGTTTTACCATATAGTCCGCATTCTCTCTTTTTCTCTTAACGAGCACTCGACACGAAAGAATTTTTTTTGCGATGATTAAAAAATAGTTAATAATGCAAATTCATTTCTTTGACTATAAAATTTTGATAAAACAGTTAAAGTCACGACTCGGGAAATGTCGATGGTATTCGCGATTACATTTGCTGCCTCGTCGCTCAATTTTTTTTCACCGCACTCACCGGATACTATTAAAATGGAGAATTAAATTGGAAGTTGATGATCCAACGTAGGCGCATACCAGACCACGTATTGAATGTGTACGGCGCTCCATACATTTTTTAGTGCCTTAAATAGTGCCAGGATTATTGAGAAGAACTTTTTTGCCAGCACAGACATAAATTAAACGTTAATGCATCAGCCGGAAGAGAAATCGGAGGGAAAAAGTGGGACTAAATCGTACATGATATCCATGAAGCACACAGAGCGAGATACGTTAGGTGAAAATGTTCTGGGGAAAACGAGGATCAGGAATTATTTGACCAGGACTTTCATTAGCTCTCGAACGTACTCTATTGCATTTTGCAGGTGTACGTGTACCGGACTATAAATAATACGTGCGGCATATATTCGTATAGAGCGGAAAGAGCGAGAGGGATATAATGAATTAGGTATGCGAGTGAATCCTGTAAAATTTAACACCCGCACATATAGGGTCACATGTGTGAATTTAGCAAAGCGAAATTTAATCCTATTAATATGAAGTTTCCGTCGCGCACAGTTGAGCAACGCCCGCTCCAGTGCAAGAATAAGAGCGATAAAGAGCTCACCCTGGAAAAAAAAGAATATAGCCCATTTTTAAATTTATCACGACAATTTTAATTAAAGATTAAAGAGCAGCGATTCGGAAACCCAAAAAGCGTTACGGGAAAAAAAGGAAAGAAAAAAATGGGAAAAAAGATGAAAGAGACTATGTAGGGCGTTAAAAGAGAATGGAAAATTTCGTTCTAGCGTTTATGTCCCATTTAATTGAACTAACAGCCAGGCGAAACTTTTTCCGAAATTGAATATTTCTAATCCTTGGATTCTTCTTTGCAGTAACGATCCATTGTTCCGAAGAATCTTCGTGCCTTCTATTGTCTGTAAAGGAAAACTCAATACCATCATTTTTTTAACGACTGCCTTTAAAAAGGACTTTCGCAATTTATAATTGTCTTGTGGGTGTTTTTTTCCCCATCTGACATTTCGCAAAGGACATTCGTCGATTTATATTCGCTGTGAAAAGGATTCTCGGGCCCGATATGTTATTCACCTTCCGCGAGAGTGTACGTAATATCCCGGGGGACGGAACGGCACTGACCTCTTCCCTGGGGGAAAGTTGGCCAACGGCGCAACGAAAGATGTTTGGCGTCCCCGGATCGGTGACCGGCGAGAGAGAAAGAGTGAGCGGGAGAAAAAGAAGTCTCGAGGGGATCGGAGGATTCCCACGCCGGGAGCGTACATCGCGACCGATATCCCTCGGGCGGTACGGAAAATGTTTCTCCGGATAAGCTCAGGGCTCGAGACAATGTCCTACATATATATTATGATACACTTATGGACGAACAGCGACATTTCGAGGATAAACTTTTCAGGGATTCTCTTCCCCTCGACCTCCCTCGACGATCGAAAAACATTGTTTCTCTTCATTATCGTTATACGTATACTATATATAGTTAATGCATCGAAAACAACATTTTTCGACAGTCTGTTTTAAAAGTTTTTTTAAATTTAACCAAAAACTCTTTAAACCCAGATAATTAATACATCTCTTCATTATAGTTTTACGTATATTATATATAGTTAATGCATCGAAAACAAAATTTTTCGACAGTCTGTTTTAAAAGTTTTTTTAAATTTCACCAAAAACTCTTTAAACCTAGATAATTAATACATCTCTTCATTATAGTTATACGTATACTATATATAATTAATGCATCGAAAACAACATTTTTCGACAGCCTATTTTAAAAGTTTTTTAAAATTTAACCAAAAACTCTTTAAACCCAGATAATTAATACATCTGTCTATAAAAATTCATATTTAACCAAAATTCAAGTAACCAAATTATAATAGTAACCTTAGCAAAAAAGTTTATGAAATTCGAAACAAACAAAGGTGAAAAAGAACAAAAATGACCTTTTCAATTGCATATATAGCATTGATGGTCGTGGATTCAATAATATAAATTCAACGTGATGTTAGTGTAAAAATAAACAATGTGTACCAGGATACGAGAAAACTTGTTCCATGATTTTGAATCACGTTTCTCAATGTCCTGGCAATAATCAATAAAAAATTAACGACATTGTAATCTCGACACGGTTCGATAATATTGAAAAATAAAGTTTACGTGTAAAATTTGAAAAACGCCTCACTGTTATCGCGTTTAATGATATGAGAAATAAACGAAGAAGCATTTCCGAGGAATAAATACACGAATAGAGTCTCACCTTTTTGTTTCACAGGTACGCTGATCACGCACGCAGGAACACGAAAATCCTGACATTGACAAACTCGCTGATAGCCATATATTTGTTGAACTCACGAGCATATGGAGGAATGAAGAAAAAGATACACGCGCGAGTATATGGAGCTAGTTGTTTGCGAAAGAGGCGTCCTTTGGTATTCCGGACTCGCGCGAAGCCTCGCACGACGGAACTCCCTGGGATAGGGGTGATACGAGAACAAAATTTCCTTTTTCTTCGTGTGGAAACGTACACGAGAGAATAAGCGAATAGAGAGAGAGAGAGAGAGAGAGAGAGAAGGCTTGAGTTTTGCGGGATCACGATCGTGCGAGGCACGATAAGGGCTTATCAGGAACATTGGACCCTCAGCAAGCAGGACGATAACGCGAGTCCTGGCGAAGGTAGGACACTTCTCTCGAGCTCGCTTTATCAAATACACGTTATTTCGGGACCGCGTTCTCGAGAATCCATGTGGGCAGCGTTGCCTCGAGTCGGCTTTTGGGACTATAAAAGAGCGGAGCTGCCTCCAAGAGAGTCAATCGAAAAGTGTCCTCGCATTGAAATTCGTCGTTTGGGAATCAACATAATGTCTCGCTTCTCCGTTTCCGCGATCCTCGTTTTGGTGAATCTCGCGCTCGCACTGTCGAGCTCCCGACGGGCCTACGACGTGAGAAAACTCAACGAGGAACCTCTCGTTTTCGACGAAGATGACAGCGTTCCCCAGAGCGAACTGGTATTTCGATTCTATTCAATTTCAAGGAGAGGTCGTTTCGGTATTCGGTTGCCAATTGACTAACGCTTTAAGAAAAAAATGTCAGAATATTGTCTTGTTCATACTTTCAATAATTATATGCAATGTTTTAAATAACTTAAGAAAATAATAAATAAGTTACTACAATTGATTGAAGTGAAAGATAAATTATTGGAAATCCAGAAAGTACAGGATTCAAATTTTTGGGAATAGAAATTCTTTTACTATACGAATTTTTCTTTTTATATTGTATGTTATTCGATAAGTGTCTCTGATATAAATCATTGATAAAAAATTAGTTTTCAATTTAACCAAAAAATTTCTCAGTTGTTTAAACCCTCGTGAGACAAATGCTTATTTCACTGTAAACTCATGTATGTGTAGTTCTTACACAGGTATATTATTTTCTAACAGTCAGTTTTTACACATTTAAAGGTGTATAATATGTACTCAAGAGCGTGGGTTTTTGGCATGTTTTTTAAGTAATTTATTCAATATTCTAAATTTGTAATCTAAACTTGGACAATTAATATTTTTTCATGAATTTTTGTCCATTTTGCCAAATTTTCCATAGTCAAACCCAAAGTGACACGACCTCCTTAAGATAGTGGTTTTATGGTAATAATAGTTTCATTATCTAGAAATCGGAATATATATTGTAGAGAAATCACAATAACTTTTTGTAAATTATTTTTCCATAAGAGCCTGTATTAAAAATAATTTCTTACTTATAAATGGAAAAACTTTTTAAGATGTTGTATCAATCTCTATACGACATCAAAGAAGATTCATAAAGTTTTTTTTTAATCTGTAGAAAAAAATGTTAATTGGTGATTTTAAATTTGGTTTAAATAATAAAAAGAAACTTTTGAACGGACTCTCTACTCAATTCTTTCCTCGACATGCAAATTTTCGTATTATAGTCTAGTTTTTAAAAAAATATCAAAATTTTCTCAATTCCACAAGAGAATTCGAAAATAAATTTTCAGACGAAACAATTTGAGGACGAGCGCAAGTCTCGTTTTATCGGGGATCTGGTAGTGGGAGAGCGACGAGCGGATGAAACGATATTTCGTCGAACCGTCGAAGTATCAAATCCTACGGAAGACGTGTACAGCACAGCGATAAACCTGAGCGTTACAAACGGTAAGGGCGGTTCAACAGAACAATGATAAACATATTTTGATATTTTCATCTAATCTGATCGATCATTGGGTTTTTTGATGACTCTCTCGATACATGCATGCAAACAGCTTCAAAATTGGTCATTTTTTATTTCGTCATTACGCATCGAGTCTCGTCGATAATCCGAACAAGCCTCGAGTGAGTAAGCTCCAATGTACGATTTTTCCGTATTTTCCGCAGGGATTATACATTACATGAGCATACTGAACGAGCCCGGAAGTTACGCAGTTGCCTGCGATGAGCCGCACAGCCTCGGTTCATCGAGAAGCGGCTTTAACGTTCGCGTATTGCCGAACAGCAAGTCAGCGCTCACAATGCTCGTTGCAGCTCACTGAACAAACGCATACGCTGTTGCATTTAATTCTCGTCTTTTTGCTCTTATTCATTATTTTTTATGTTCAACTGCGAGTCGAAAAATTCTTCGATTTCAGACGGTTTATTAAAACGATTTATGTATTTTAGGGTTTATTAAAACGATTTGTGTATTTTAAAAACGAGTAAAAGTATATCTGTATCTAAAGTGAACTGTTGAATTGATGTACAGAGGGTTTCAAAGCAAAATAAAATGGTGGGCTAAGACAAAATATACATTTTATATTGAAGAATATAATATGATAGATACTTTGGCAAGTACGTAAACATGTCCATGAAACGTGTCTGATGATGAACCATAAATATTAAAATCACACGTATCTACATCGGAAAGTGCTCTCAAAATCTTATCACATACTATTCTCGCGGGAAATATACATATATATCATATTACTCTCTTAAGAGCGAACTATCGAGAGCTACAGATCCCTCAATTTGATAGTTTTCACGACCTGTAGAAGAGATCGGGGTATGATGGACCACTTAAAAGAAATCCGAAAAATAACATATCACTTCTACTATAATGAACTTGTACTGGTTTTACTTTATTGGTTTTAATTTACAAATTTCCTCTTGAAAAAAATGTAGTGGGTTTCATGTATACAAAAAAATATATGAGTTAAAAAAATTTTTTTTAACTTATATATGCAATATATGTAAGTTATAAAATTATTTTTAATCTTTTTAAAAATTCAGATATTTTGAACTAACGAAGAATTTTAAACTTTAAAAAAAATACAGATATTCAAAACTTACGAAGATTTTTAAACTTTTTTAATAACTGCGTTTATAGTTTAGAATCTATAAGCAATTAATGCATGAAATGGAGTATCTGTACATTTTCAAACTATTTAACAAGTATGTAAACAATAAGTGCTTAAATCGTTAATGATTTTACTCGTATTGAAATGTACAGAATTTGCTCGAGACTGAACAAAACTTGTACCCAGTGCTTAAAAGTCACAAACAATAAAACTAAGGTGGGCCATTATACCCCGATCTTCTTTATACTGAATTGTTTTCAAAATATGGAGCACATGAATTCTTACAAAAAAGGTGAAAAATAAAGATTTATATTGATATACATATATACTGCAAAAAAAAAGATATCGAATGATATCGAAAGATATTGTCCCCTATCAAGTCGATACTGTATGATGTTAGGTGTTTTTAGCTCATTTACTTATTTCAAGGGCACTCTCAAAATCTTCCTAAAAATTAACTATAGCAACATTCACAATGATATAAGTTAACAGTACTCATACTGTCAAAGTTGAAAAAAGCTTATGTAAGTGATGCATTTTTTAAGTTCTTAAAAAATGTTTAAACTTGTTATTATAAATAAAACCATTATAATTGAACTCGATAGGTATGCAGATCTAATTCATTTTTTTTTGTAAACTATGTAATTTTATAAATGTATTTTGTCCGATGTTTTCAAGCTACGTATGTTTCGAGACCACTTACGTATCTTATTGATAGTACCTTCAAAATGTTATATAATTCCTAAGAGTGAACCACTGAAAACTAAAGATCTCTCGATTAGATAATTCATGCGATATTTATATTATTTTTGTTTTTAATTTATAAAGTGTGTGATTCTGATGAGAAAACTTCTTTTTTAGAATCTAGACTATCAGATCTGAGATTGAAAAGAAATATTTTTAGATAAACGTTTCAAAGAACGATTATTAAGTCATATCAGCAAATATGATTGACTCTAGACCATACGTTTAGGCATTGAGATGTATATAAGAAAATGATAAAATCCTGATTTGGTCAAACAGTTCAACTGTTAATCGAATCAACATGGTGCGTCGCTCGTCAACACTTTTTCTCTTCGGAGCGCTTCTTTTCGTGAATCTTGTTCTCTTCTCGTCCGCAGTTAAGGTGTACACAATCACAGAAGCCAACTTGGGAAAAGAAATATTTCAACATCAGAATGATTTCCAGTCGCGAAACGAGACAATAGTATGTTTATTGGACAACTATTTTATGAAAAAAACGACTTATTCGATTCTTTTCTCAATGTATTGAAAGTTAATAATAATAATCTGGTAACTCTTTTCATTCTGTGACAGCCTGAAGATTTAACGCGTGAAGAACGTTTTATCGGAGATCTAGAGGTCGGAGGACGAATACAAGGCGAAAAGTATTGGGAAGATGTACTCCAAATTGAAAATAAATCTAACCAAATTGCAAATGTGATTTTCGAGACGCAAATAGAAGCAGGTACTTTATTCGTTTAAATATCTATACAATGTCATTCCCTATATAGTTTTGTTTCATGATTATTATGAAAATCTTATATTTTATCTTTACAGGGCGTATCCACTATATAGGTTTGATCAATCTAAAGGGCAGTCACATCATATTTTGTCCTACAGAAAATATGCTCGGTGGAGATATGTTCTCCACCAATTTGCGCGTCGGACCTAAAACTAAATCAGCCCACAAGCTAATGATTGGTTACTTTTGAAATGGTCTCATTTATGGAACTACCGCCAGTGAATACAGTCTTATTTCACTGATAACACCAATGTTCACATTTATTAAACTTATATACCAGCTTCAAGTAAAACAGTGAACAATTTAATAAAAATTCTTGCAAAATTATTTCTTGGCTGATTATTTCATCAACGACTACATACCATTCGCCATCATCAAGTCTCCCTGGTACAACCTTATCGCCAATGAGACTGAACTTACCTGAAACAAAAATAAGAACATCGTGAATATGACAAGTAGAAAAAATGGATTGATACTTTCATTAAAAATTTGATTCACGCTGTACTTTGACCCTCTACTGATATTATATTTCAAGGTAAAATCGATATTCGATATGACTTCAATTACAATGCATTTTCATATCCGATTCAAAAGAGAGATGAGATTAGCGAATTGAGGAAAATGATACTCTCGTCTCTGTCAAGATGACTCTCGATTAAACAACAATAAAATCGGATAAATATAAAAATGCATTGTTGTCATAATATTGACAGGAAATACGATACAGAATGTTCTAAAAAATCTATATATAACATTGTGATAAACCTTATTATCAACAGCGCGTGTGTACCTTCCCTGAGTATAAAAACCCAGAACTCATCATCTCCAGCGAAGTGAATAAAAATATTTGCTTGCGTGTTTTATCATGTGCATTACAATGACTAGCTCTTTTCCAACTTTCTTCGCAACGATACTCGTTCTCGGGAGTTTAGTTCTATGTTCGTCAGCTTTGCCATACCAAGATGGGAAAGACCTCAAGAAAGTTTTCTACATCACAGAAGACCAAATTACGACGGACCAGAAAACGGTAATTGGAAAATAATCAGTATTCAGATCAAAGTACTTTTTCATCATATTATTCAACTTTCTTAAAGAGTCCAGTTATTGTCTAAATACTATATAAATGTGCATCTGAAATTTGCAGGCAGGATTGCTCGACCCAAAACGCGAGAATCGTTTTATCGGTGATTTGGTAATTGGAGAAGGACAGGAGGGCCAAGTCATTTATTTGGACGTGTTTGAAATTCAGAATCCATCTGACAACGATGTCAGTGGGACTCTGTCGTTTACGGTCGATGGTAAGGTTATACATATTAACAAAAATATCACGTTTATTTAAAATCAATTAAAAATTTTACACGAAGATTTTTCATAAATTTAAAAATAAAATATTAAGAATATTTACCCATTTGTAACTGTATTTCAAATCAATCCAATTTACCCTTAATGTCATCATGGTCAAATGACTAATATGCCTATAGAACCAACGAAACTTCCCCACTATAATAATTTGATGCAAAAATAAGCAAAGTTTAATTAGGCTTTTCTATTTTTTTAGGTATAGTTCACCTAATTGCAATACTGAATGCGTCGGGGAGCTGCATGGTAGTTTGTGAGACTCCAGAAACTCTTGGCTCTTCAACGAGTGTAGTAAGCGTTCGCATTTCGGCGAACAGCTCGGCGAAATTCACCGTTATAATCGGAGCCCATTAAGAAATGAAGTCATAATTTTTCGTCGACAATCTGAATCTTATCGAAGCTACGATCATGATTTTGCTTGGAAAAATCCCAGGGAGGCGTGAGAGTGAAAATGCATGGCAATCAAGACATTTCGTTGCACGCGAATAATTGAAACTTCGGTGGGAAGACTTTCTCATTTCTCGTAAAAAAAATATAACGCTCTGTCGTCGCAGTCCCGACAAAAATAATTATTATTAATTATATTCGTATACTGTTATCATTACCCATCGCTCTGTACTTTCCAAACACATGTAGTTGCTACACCAACAGAGTTCTTGAATAAATTTAATTATCTTGAAAAAACGTATTTCGTGTGGTTAGAAATTAAATGAAAATTTCATTCGCTTCCAATAAATTTTACATAAGAATTCATCCCGACACCGTTACATTTTGCTATAAAAATTTAAGTTATAAACAATTTAAACTTTATATAAACAATTTAAAAAATAATTATTTTTCAAATTAAAAATATAAAAATGAATGCTTGAGAATATTTGGTTTTGAACAATGTTTAAAGAACGTGGGTAAATTTCTTTTTTCAAGTTGTTAAAGTTTAAAGCTGGAAGGAAAAAAATGAAGGCAAGGAATAAAGTAAGTGCGGACGCGCGAGCGAAGGGCGTGCATATATTTATGTAGTCTCGGTGTGATAAATAAACGCTCTTCTCACAAGAAACAGTCTGACAGGTAAACCAGGTTCGCTATCGCCTCTTCGTATTATATAACTATCACGGTTATGGCGGGGTTATACCTCAGCAATTTCTCATTAAGGATGTTTTACCTCGCAATTTCAAGCTGAAAGTATCGCACCTTAAACTCGCCACGATGATGATAACGATGGGGTCTTTATACAGACCGTTCACGTGCGTAACGTTCTCCCTCCGAGACGAGTCTGAGCTTCGTGCTCCCGTCACATTACCGTCAGATAGAGAGAGGGTTACCGAAATTATGTCACACCCCATTATCGAGAACCCGGAGCAGCCCTCCATTATCCATTTTTCTTCCAATTTCTCTTCGCTATCATCGTTTTTATCGAAAGTTGGAAAAATGTCAACGATCCCAGAGAGGCTTCGCTGCAGAATGCTCGGGAAATAATATCGATCCGGGGCAGAAAGGAATCCGACCGAATACCTCTACATTTTAGCATCCACCCTCGACTAAAATCCGAAACATTTATGTGCATTGAACTCGTGTACGAGATACTTTGAATCACCCAAATTTTGAGTACACAATACATATTCTTGGATGCATATTTTACGTGAACGTGTATTTGCACTCTTGACCGTCCAATATTGCGTACAGATATGCAGCGCGTCTCTAGATGCGATCCGGAAGAGATTCCGATCCCGATGTTCCTCGGTAAACATACAGTTTCCGAGAGACTCTCCGTAACGTAACTTCGAAATTCACGTTTTCACGCAATTTCATTTTGACGATAACTAATATTTGTTCGATATACACTTTCATTATAGATGTATTTTTATAATGGAAAACTTACAATAAAACGATATTGTAAATTTGAAACACTAAACTATTCACTTTTCGTATGCTTAAAAATAACTGGAACTGACACTCAATTAAACTTGTCGAATTATTCCTACGAAATGTTTTTCGGTAATGAACTACACTTGGTAAGACCCGACACGTCTTACCCCGACACTTTATGCCAGCCTAATGAGTCCAAATTCAGTCGAAAATCCAAATAAACACGATCGTGTTCGGTTTTTCCCTCGACCTCGACCGATCACCATGGAAACACTAATGACCGAGGGATTAACGAAAATTAACAAATTTTTTTTCCTCGTTACGCTCGACGAATTTTCTCTCTTTTTTTTTTAAGTTTACGATCCCCGAACTATTCAGGTATGTTTGATATAAATGGTATAACATTGTGTTGCAAAGCTGTTTTCAAATTATTACACGTACAAGATAAGTTATAATAAAAGTGAACTGAGAAAATTTAACGTGTTCAAGGTCCTCCAGCCTCATTTTCCGAGAATCCAAAATAGGAAAATCTAAAAATTTTAAGTGGCAATATCTTTTCGTGTTCTCGACGCTATGGACTTCATAATAGGTAATTCCTGAAAATTTTTGCAATACGAAATTAATAATTTAAACATCATTAAGGTAATTATTTTCAAAGCAGAGCAAGTGAAACTTTTTTTCTAATGAGTAGACATTAGCCAAAAGTTAATGTGCTTCGCATAATATGCACTCTATTCCAATTAATTGATTAGTGGCCTCATGTCTTTTTTAATATAAGATATATACATGCATAATAATACATTTTATCATGATGTTTGTAATAAAATAATATTTCATAATTACCGAGTCTTAATTTCAAAAATATTTGCTCGAAAAATGTTTGAGCAATTTTTTTAAATGTTTAAACAAATCAAAAGAATTTTCTTTATATGACCTTGAATTGCAGGGAATGTTGTTCTTAAATCAATTGCTAACAATTTTTCTTAATAAAAACGTTGACTTTAGTAATAAAAATACTTTTAAAAATTCGTGACAAATTTCCTATAAGGTTCGGTGAAATTGGTAGTCGTGGTGGAACGATTTCACACTCACTTGTTGAACATACGCGTATGCAGAATAAAAAAGTGAATCCACAAACGTATCATCATATTTCCGTTCTTATTTTGCATCTATGTACACCGGCGTGTTTCTATAAGTTCGAGAAAGTTGGTCTCGCAGCAATGTCATAAAAATGTTCTCCGATCGCGTACAGCGAGATATGTCTCACGGATAGCCGAGTAAAAGTATCTCTCCATAAACAAATATACACCCATTTCCGGAATAAGTTCGCCATAGAAAAGTTAGCACGTTATTCGCACGATAGATACGCGAGTGTAAAGAAAAAAAAGAATCAAATCCCCGCGGAGCCTCAGCTTCGTTTAGCACAATTTGCATATTCAATTTCGTGAAATTTGGCAAATAAAAGTTGGAAATAGATGTTGATTAAACTCAGTATATGTTCGAGAGCACAATGTTGGATGTAGCATTTTTGCGGAGTATAAATATGGCGGATAACGACGCCGGGAGGAAAATAAGCCCGTCCGTTTCCTTCGGGAGAAATTTATTGTCGCGTCAAGCAGTGCTCCGGAAACGGAGCGAGCACTAAATATACTCCGGCAAAAATATACATATACAATTTTCGAATCGTTAGCCGCAACTACACGAGGCGTTGGAAGGATACTTTTGCCGGAGCGAAGGGAAGTTTGAAAATATACTCGCGCACGCGATGGCAGCGCGCGTGTGTTCGCCAGCCGGGTGAGCACACGCGCTGTGAAGAAGTTTTCACACCCCTGTCTCGTTCCCGTTCTGCCGGTGCAGTTTTAATCCAAAACTTTGCTACCCAACCCTGTCCCGGTATCTCGTTCGTTTTCCGAGGCTCCGTGCACCCTATGTGCATCCACGAAAGCTGATGATGCCGAGAATTTTAACCGGTAGCGCGCGCATCTGCTCCCGCGTATACCATTAGAGAGAAACTGCCCGGATGGACATGGAGAAAAGACTCCCCCTTTTCACGATTCCCTTAATTCTCACTTGAATTCACTACCCTTCGCTTCAGTTTAGTTGCATTAATAATTATTTTTTCCTATCCGAGAAGGAAATTTTGAAGAAATTATTAAGTATATTTCGTATGGTATATTTCGTTATGTATATAATATTCCCCTTTTCACGATTTCCTTAATTCTCACTTGAATTCACTACCCTTCGCTTCAGTTTAGTTGCGTTAATAATTATTTTTTCCTATCCGAGAAGGAAATTTTGAAGAAATTATTAAGTTTAAATTATATTTCATATGGTATATTTTATTATATGTATATAATTTTCAATACTGATATAATTAATTTTAATTATCTAATTTCCAAACTATTGCCACAGTTTAGTTGCGTTAATAATTATTTTTTCCTATCCGAGAAGGAAATTTTGAAGAAATTATTAAGTATATTTCATATGGTATATTTCGTTAAGTATGAATATATGCGGTTAATATTCAATACTGATATAATTAATTTTAATTACCTAATTTCCAAACTCTTGCCACAGAATAATGAAATATGAATTTTTCGTATTAAATACTCCTCATGTATGTATATACTAAAATGAAAAGTTTTCTTTATTTCTTAACAATATTAAATTACTAGCAGATTATAGTGGCTCGGGCGCTTCGCGCCCTTGCGGCAATAAGAACACTTATCCAAAATCCGGTTTTTTTTGATTGTTTAGAATGAATTCTGGGATTGCGCTCCGAATAATTAACATTTTCGTTATCTACAGGAAATTTCCGATCGAATAGGCTCTTAAAATCGAAAAAA
>JAPYYW010001434.1:0-29202 GCA_030522545.1 Cremastinae sp. A BG-2022a
CCCCCTGTTAAAATTTTTATAATGAGCTCAAATTTGTACAGGCTTCTTTTTATGTATAAATAAAACTTTTAAACCTGTTTCCGCGAAAAAATAAAAAAAACTTCTTTTTTTTTGAATCACTATATATATGGACTAACAGTTTCCATATATATTTCAGTGGGAACGAGAGCCGCAAATCTACTGGAGACGATTTCTGCCACCAGTGTGGTACCACAGACAAAAGGATAATTGTGTCGGGTGTACGTTCCACTTATCATCCAAAACGTCCACAAAGACCCAAAATCAATGTGATAAGGATTGGAGGAAGGCTTTGTGGGCTGCAAGTGGAACTCATCTGTCGTAGCGCATCTCTCCCGCTCTCGCAGTAGTCAGACTTTTTAAACTTTGAACAAATATTTATTTCATTTTTAAGAAACACAATTTATACTCATCGAAAATGAGTCGAAAATCCGATAAATTATAATATTCAAACGTGAATTTATTTATACATTTTTTTATATACAGCAGTAAGTAACTTGTTTTTTCTTCGTACGATGTTGCGCATTATTTTCTCCAGTATTGTGCAAATTTGTGAAGTTGTTCAACCAGAGCGGCCATAACCGCTGTGACGGACAGATCAAGTTGATTTTGCACGTAATGGACGGCTTCCTCGTCGCTCAGATCCAATCGCAATTTGTCCTGTACCTTCTTGACAGCTTTGTCAGGTTCCAGAGCGATGTCCGGCACGCTCGCGTCGACCATGAGTGAGAACAGATTCAGCATCAAGTTGGCGTGTCTTCTTAGATGCAAAAAGGCGGTGTAACATTGCTTTCTGAACTCGTGGTAATGTTCCGATCCAACGCCTCCCATCGCTTCCACCATTTCTTTGCTGAGCTTCATGGGCGGTGGCAACGGTTTCGGATCTCTTCCCAGTATGTAGCCAAAATCTATGTGGAACAATTTTCCCGATGTCGTCAAGAGTAGATTGTCCAAATGTCGATCCCCGACTCCCAAAACGTACGTGATTATGCAGTAGCCGGCTGAAAAATATAAATCGAGTTTTTTTCATCAAATATTTATTGTCATTCGTGTTGTTATAAAAAAAAAAAATTTCGGCTTACCGCAACTTCGTATGTATGTGTCCATAACTTCCGGTGCAACGCCGTAAGGCCCGGTTTCCGAAGGATGATGTTTCCGGAAGAAATTCAATATCGAGCCTTCGCTGGCCAATACTTCAGCTACTGTCGTTGATTCGATAAATTGTAAGAACCCATGCCTCGTACTCGTTGCTAAGACCCTACGCGACGTACGAATAAATTTCAATCTGGATTGGAAAAAAATGACCGCTGCGATACTCACCTGTAAGGTGTCAATTTCAGATCCAAATTTTCGCGTCTCAAGAGCTTGTCCATCAGAGCTATCGTTTGGAGAATGAGCTGGTCCTGTCGAAGATCATCGCCGTGCTTGAATATTGCGATATATTCCGTATTCTCTGTTGTCAGAAAAGTCAATTTCGAAGGCATCAAGGCTGACTTGAAAAGGCTTGCCCTGTTAATTATTTCATCGTTAAAGAATAGTAATTTACACACCTACAGAGGGAAATTGTCTGCTTCCCTCCCAAAGTGCATAAATTAATATTCGTTCGAATAAAGAGTTCACTTGATTGATCTAATGATTTTTTTCCCTTACTTTTCCGGTATAATTCCTTTGATGGAGATTTCCGGATCCAGCGGAAATGGAATGGGTTCGAAATTCGAAAAATTGATCTTAAAGAGTGGACCGGGATCGGCGAGTAGCGCTTTCAGTCTGTCAGTTTTTCGTTTGCGATTGCAACTCTCTCGCGCCACAGCTTTAACCAACGACACCAACTGCTCGATAAATATTTTTTGCCTCTTGAGAAAGGCACGTCGTTTTTGACACACGGCGTTGCCTTGAGACAAGGCCATGGAAAACATTTTCATCACAGTCACGTACATCTCTCGAACCCTCGTGTCTTGCTTCACAGTGATCGCCGGATCTGGTTGGTCCTCACACTCGATCGACAAATACCAATAAAAATAGTTGGCGAGTGTTGAATTTTGACTGGCACGGGTAATGAGAAACGAGGCGAGATCCATCGGTGGCTCTTGACTGCAGGTAAGCGCTCCAGTTTCCGATTCACTCGACTAACGAGCGAAATTAGTCGAATATTTGAAACACGCATGCTTTCATAATTACAAAATATAACTCACCGTGGACATGGGCGTTGAAATCGAGTGCTCGTTCATTTTCGAATCTCGCTCGAACTTGTCGCCCCTGTCGTAATCCTTGAGCAATTTTTGATTCGCAATCTTGATACTCTCGAAATCCTCGTATTTCAAGGCTTGTACCAATTGGAGTAAGTACAGCATGAGATCGTCGTCGTTTGCCTGATTGAGACGACCGATAGCGTATCTTCTGACCGCAGGGTGAGTGAAAGCCGGTCCGAGAAGTTCGAGTGCGTCTTCCGGATCCGGCGGCGTCCAAAGGGCCAACATCTCCAGAGCTTGACGCTCTTCACCGGCTACTTTCCAGTTTACGCATTTAACGAATTTCGTCAAGGCCTTTTTCTGATTCGACAAATAGAACCTAAACTTCCATATGAGATCTTGCTCCTCCGTTGTGAGTGTCGTTGTCGGTGGATACGCGAGAACCGTGTTGAGAGCATCCCTCACGCTGGACGTTGGTTTTACCTCCCGAGTGTTGCCTCCACTTCGTAAACTACGTGCCAATTTATGATGCTTGGCCTCGACAAGATTTTCCTGGATTTACAGAAAAGTAAAAAAAATCCTTTAAATCGATAAATACGAAGAGAAATACACTTCGTGCCTCTATTTTACCTCGCCAAAGTGTTGGCTGTACCAGAAATGATAAAAATTGAATATACTCTCTTTTGACAATTCTTCAAAGCATATTGCCAATGTTTTCAAAATATCTCTAGCTGCGCGGACGATAACGTTGCTAAAGGCCGTTAGCCACTCAAACATCTCACTAAACTGATACTGCACGGGTAAGGCTTCAAATTCTTAGTTCAATAGGTCAATGCAACTTTCTTAAGTAAATTTTCGTCCCCCTTTTGTTCTCCCTTCTACTGCAACTGTGCTTAATTTTTTTTACCTGAAGAATTTCATAGTCGGGCAGAGTCACCACGTCAGGCTGCGATCTATGTTGAACAACCTCGTCCCCGTCTTTCTCGTAGTACACGATCGAATACTGCGATCAATGAAACAAGGAAAAACGATTATCTTCGCCGTGATCGAATTGAAAAAGTAACGAGCTCAAATTTACGATACCGGAATACCGTCCATCGTCACTTCCGGAAATTCCACCATGAGATAGAGATATTCCGAGGCCCTCTTCTCTCGCTCGTTGATCAATTCGATTTCCCTAAACGTCAATCTGTCGAGCCAGTCGACTCGGCTCATCTGTCCGTTTCTTCGTTTTTTCGCGAGTTTCGCCAATCTCTGCATCTGCTCCTTTCCATTATCTCTGGCTTTTCCAGGTGTCGTTGTGGGCACTCCGCCATCAGCTTCGATACCAGGCCAGACTCTCAGATCGAGCATCCCTTGACGAAAGACACCGTGCTTGCCAAACAGCGATATTGTTGTTCCTCCCACTGGTATTTGTGTACCAGGACCAGCACAGTCGTACAACGTAATGCACAGTTGAGCATCTCGTGGCAGGTCGGAGTAAGATATTGGCAAAGTAACCCATTGATTCCAGCTATGAAGATTCAAAAAAAGATGAGCTTTCTAAAATTGATGGAAAAATTTGTAAATAAGAACTTACTTCCAACGCGAAGTGAAATGTTTGTAAGCTGTGTGGACAGGCAGAGCCAGAGGTCTGCCTCCTCCCCAAACTTGTAAGGAAGCCGCCAGATCTCCTCTGCCTCCGCCAGCACTGTACAAGCCGGAAAACTTTATCATTGGATCCAGGAGCAACTTGTCGTACTCGGGTCTCTGTCTCTTTCCCTCGAGAGTCCCTCTGTTAGCGAAATATAAAAATTTATTCACTGCGCGGATGTTAGCAAAGTCGATCTGTTCGTCCAGAGTTCTATTTGGAACTGTGGCACTTTTTCACAATGCCCGATCTCATTATATAAATAAGTCCATAAGCCAGCTTTGTCTTAATTACGTCAGTACGAATGTTGAATTAATTACGAGCTGATGAACTAAGAATCGAACGAGAGATAAATTCGTACGAAATATAATTACTTACATTTTTATTTGGATCCTCGTTTCGAGGGAAGAACTGTACACGTAGAAAAACTTGTCGCTGATCACTTCCATCCTGAAGCCACGAAAAAATCGTCTTTGGCGTCGCGACGAAGCGGACTGGACGTAATGTTTAGAGTTTGTTTTCCTAAACACTTGTCACGTCATTAACTTGCAAAACCGGGTTGATATAAAACGCGTCATCATCTAGCAAGGCTCTGGTTATCACATGTGTGAAATTAAGAATGCAAATATAAATTATTTATTAACACAATATCATGACAGCTCATATGTGTTTTGCTTCATAAATTCACTCTGTGTTGTTGTACATTGCTGTAAAATTTGCACCATTTGATACGAAAGGCAAATTCCACTTATCGACCACAAAGCCTCAGTCCTATTCTTATTACATTGGCTTTGGATCCTTGTGAGCGTTTTGGACGATAAGTGGAACGCGCTCGAATTATGTATCGCACACATGTCGAGAGAGAGAAGTGTTTGCTGATGTGTGTGTGGAATGACATTATCGACAATCGGAAGATACAATAAATCAACCTTGTTGACAACTGGTAGCTCGAGAACACACCGGTAGCGCCACGAGTTGGTGATTTTTCGAGACTCTTGTTGCGATTTTCACAAGTGCGCACACACCTTTCTCTCTCTCGCAGTCGACGATTCCAAAGAGCCGAAAAACGTTGTGGCCGAGATCGATCGCAGCGAAACGCTTTTGATGCGCATCGCCAATAAATTCGTGAGAAAAAGCTTCGTTCAGTACCATATGAAATCAAACGCAGTAGTAGTTGAGATATTGAGCACGCGGTACTAATTGGAAAAGCGGAAAGTAACAACTTCCGTGTTTTTCCATGCTAAAGTGTCACATCTTGAAACGCCGCTTCCACCGTGAATACATATTTATATATGTAATGCGATAAAAGTCTTCAATACATACATCTTCACTTGTTCAAGCAATTTTGTCAGGCCGAAAGGCCAGATAACAGAGTCATAAAATCATGAATAAGGTGAGTAAAACGAGAGGCACTTTTGTTTTTAACGAAAAAAAAAAAATGGAATAATGGTGAAATCCGGGGGCTCGGCCGATCGACCAAATTCGGCGAACGAGAATGTCGGTAAATGTTGGTACGTGAGGTCACGCTAATGAAATTGTATTTCGTCCAGATGTCTCGTTATCCCTCGGACTGCAAAGTATACGTGGGTGACCTTGGAAGTAACGCGACGAAGCAGGAACTCGAGGACGCTTTCTCGTATTACGGTTCGCTCCGAAACGTATGGGTCGCCCGTAACCCGCCCGGCTTCGCGTTCGTCGAGTTCGAGGACGCGAGAGACGCCGAAGACGCGATAAGAGGGCTTCACGGACGCACGATATGCGGCCGGCAGGCCCGCGTCGAGCTCTCCAACGGAAAACGCCTGAAAGACAGAGGTTCCTCCCGCCGGACTTCCGGACGTCCTTTCCACCCGGAGGACCGCTGCTACGAGTGCGGCGAACGCGGCCACTACGCCAGGGATTGTCCGAGACACAGAAGTAGCCGCAGACGCAGGTAAGTCGCCATTCAAAACTTTTCCATTTCTTTTCCAGCCTCGATGATGTCACTTGAGCAGCTTTTTATCAATTTTTCTATCGATCTTTGGACTATTTTACCAGGAAGCTTTTCTGCTTCGTTAAAACAAATAAATATATATATATATCTATCTATCTCTTTTGCAAATTTGTTTGTAATAGGTGCTTGAAAACGATATACTTAGTTTTTAATGTAGGAATTTGTACAAATTGGTAAGTCGTGAGTAATCTCAAAGAGACAGACTCTGATGAAAATGTATTTCATGTAAACTGGATCATCTGACCTTTGACGTTCGATAAAATGCTTGATATACGTTACTGATGTTGGTACGAAAAATTAGATTAGTACTCTGTCATTATTTTCCATTTTTTTGAAAAAAAAAAAAAAAGAAAAGAAAAAAAAAGCTTGAATGTATGTCAGTAATGAGATGGGAAAAACGGCCTAAGAGAAAAAAAGTAGAGAAGGCAATTGAGACAAAAAAAAAACTGAAAGCCGATCTGGCAAATACGAAATGAACAAAAGTACATTGCCAATGTAATCCTGCCAATTATTTATAGGAGATGGGGCTGAACAGAGATATGACACACGTGAAATGTGTGTTTCTACCAGTCGCTACTGAGATACTTGCGCGAGATTCGTCCTGGGTTCACTTCGCGACACACAGACATTGCGTAGTTACAGCGTAGAGCACCCACCTACTTCGGGTTTCCTTCCACTGCACTGTGCGCTGCGAATGAACGAGAAAAAGTGAGAAAGAAAAAGAGCGAGACGGCACAGCGAAACTCCACGTGTCCTAGACTCGTCACTCATCAACGCACTCCGATACTTCTACTGACCGATGTGTGTCTGTCCCCTGAATTCTCAACCTCTCTTTCTCTCTCTCGCTCTCTCTCTCTACTTCTCACGCTCTCTCTCTTTCTCTCTGTTCCTTTGTTATCCGGCGGAAAAAAGAAAAAAACGAGAGAAAGAGAGTGGACGAGGGAATTAGGGTGACACGACGTCAGCATCTCTCGTCGTCCAAAGCTCTCTCAGCCTCCTTCGTTCAGCTCACGTCCTTGGTCTCCTCGTTGTAACAGAGAGAGAAAAAAAAAACAAAAAAAAAAATAAAGGGCCAGCCAGGTTCGCCGCGAATTTGAGAATCATCTCTGCGTATAGCCTGCTCTGTAGCGAATCGCCGCACACACGTTCAAAATACTTCGAGCGTCTTCTTCCACGTTCATCCAAAAATCTTCGCGCGCTATATCATCCAACTCCTCGCGCGCCAAGTGCTCGACCGCTCCTCCCCATTCTGGCATAGCCATCTCGTGTGTATCTACCACTTGTGCTACATGCGATCGCTACGATAGTCAACCGAAAACGACGGTATATAATCTTGATGATAATCTCCAAAGAACAAACAAAATCAGATAAAAAATGATAAGTTTAAATAGGTAGTATACTGTAACAGGTGCTGGATATTCATAACGTTGCATACATTAGATATAATTAAATATATTTATACTATCGAATTTTTGAGATACCAAGAGCTCCGGTGGATCATTGAGAAGAGCAGAGTAGTGTATTCACGCTCAAAATTCATTCAGGGCTCTCTATCCATTGTCAGCAAAGTAAAACCAGGGTTTTTCTTTTCCTTCGGTTAAATCTCTTTTTTTTTTGTGAATCTTCGCAATCAGGCACCGAAACAGGGTACGAGCACGAATAATGAGACTTTCGTTTTCTAGGTCCAGGACGAGATCCAGATCCCGTTCTCGTTCGCGCTCGCGCAGCAAGCGCTCGCGCACCCGCTCGTCCTCCCGAAGCCGTTCTCGCAGCAGGAGCGGGGCCAATGCGAGAGACAAGTCTCGCAGCAGCAAAGGACGATCCGATTCCAAGGATCGTAGTCCGCCTCGTCGATCCAAGTCGCGTTCTATTTCACGCACTCGTAGCAGGTAAAAAATGGTAAATGTTACAAAAAAAAAAAATCAATCAATGCTGCGACGAATTTTGACAATCGACTCGGGTCAACGCCATCATCGTTAAACTTCGCACCGTTAAAACGAACCGACTTCTTTCTTCTTCGATCCGTCACTAATAATCTCGTGTCTTTCTTACGTTTGTGCACAGAAAAAATGTCAATGGCGACTACAATGGACTCTCTTCGCGTCACGACTGAGAAAGTACACAAAAGCCGATGACACCCTGCTACCGCCACTATTGCTACTCCGACTTCACTATTTTCCAAAACATTTAATCGTTTCTTAAATAAACAATAAGATGCGCACGTTAATTCAATCGTAAACGTGATAACGCGTAATACAAAAAAAAAACAAACAACGTTTGTGCAAGTTATTTTTTTCATTTTCTTTCGAAACTTGAGGTTTCTCTTAGTTGTATACATGTTGTAACAATTGGACGAGCGAGTACCCAATAAAGGATTATTTAATCGCAAAGTGTTCCATCAATTTATTATTATAGGAATGAAGGTTTAAGGTTTATTGAAAAAAACTCCAATGAATTTTGAATAACGTTTCCATATATTCCATATATGCATATGTATATATCCATGATTCAAAATGCAGTACAAATAAACGGAATTATATATTTTGTTCTTTGGTTCTCTATATAACTAATGTACGTTGATCGCTATATGTACACTCTATGTGCAATCGTCGGAAGTAAATGTATCAAATTATTATACGCTACAGTTTTCACGTGAAATTCGTTTTCTTCTTCGTCACTTCAGTATTTAAAAATACACGCAAAACTTTGTTGTACATGATTCATCGTTTAAATATTATTATTCTGCGCGTTAACCGAGGCGACATGGATAGGCTTTCTGGTTTTCATACACCACGTACTCGTGTATATTTCAATCCAATGTACATACACATTCGAATCTATCATTTCCTTTCCTTAGACACTGAAATTTGGCTACAATGATTTTTTTGGCCTTTAATGAGAATAATGAGAATTCATCTTATTTTCTCATAGAAAAATAAAACTTTCCTTAACAATACTTTTTACACGATATATATATATATATATATGTATGACATTAACTCGATTTCTTACGTTCAAGAGAGATCGAGAGAACACAACTAGTCCGCTGTAAAGACACGTTGCGATCTTCCGCGTTTACGGCCTCGATTTTGTCTCGTTAATTTTTTTTTTATGTGGTTTTAAAACCGATGTAACAATCGCTGCGACATATTGTAGATTTTCACTTGGATGCGTATAATATAACAGTTCTGTCAAAGCATTATATGACATTCTTGGCAAATGACACTCTTCACAGCCATTGGATTCGGTATATTTCCGCAAAAATTTTACTTCTTTTTCGCAGATCTGCTTGTCCAGTACAAAATGCACATTATTGAGCCACACACTTAACTCCTAGTACAGCATCTCAGTTAATGTTATCTTAATTTCCATTTTGTTAATACACCGAAACAGTGCAAATTTTTCATTGGATTCGTTAAAAATAAAAATACGTAAGAAACGTAGTATATGTACTCGTGAATATTTGAGGGCGCCGTTTAATACTGCCACAGTTGAGAGAGGCTTCCATGTGATTTTGTCTACGAGGAAAATTGATTCGTTTAAAAAAAATGTAGTACGGGATTCAATTCGTTCGGATCCAACTCGCTCTAAAGTTAAAAGAAAAATTCTGTTTTCTTATTGAATAGTACGAATCCTCGTATACAATTATTCTATTTAAAAAAATTTTACGAACGAGAAAATGTAAAATAAAGATAATACCAAATCGCCCGATATTCCTGTTCGTTCTTACGAACTCGTCCTATCTTTGGTTTCTTTTTGATCGCTTGTGCTTTTGGTCGTCTCTGCAATAATTTTCCATGACTTTTCGAAAGATTCACTCTTCTTTTTTATAATAACTACATGCATTTGATGCATGAATGTGCGTATTTTTTAAAGACGATCCCCACAACTTTGCTACACGTTCTCAAAATTGTGCGAGACACAGACAATTATGGTAGCACAGTAGTGTCAAAACTTCACCGCGATAAATAGTGAGTTTTTCAAACTTTTTTTGAATATATAAAGAAATACTATATATATGTACACGTACATAATAAACCTCGTAATAAGACGGAGTCGCGTGTGCAAAGTTCCGCAATACGAGGCGATACTTTGGCAAGAAAATTCACCATGGCGGACATATTTCAGCGATAATATCAAGCACGAACCCAGCGAGTACGAATTGTTAGATAAAAACAAAAGAATGCGGGAGCAGCGCGTTCGATTCACTCGCTTATCGAGGAACTGTGCCTCGAGGGAGCTGCCAGTTCGTTGATAGTCGAATTGTGACGAGTCTTTCGAGAGCCCTCGTTGTTCTTGGCGACGTTGGGATTTACGGAATGAGAAAGAGCAGCCGTTTTGTTGAAATCAATCGTCGCGTAGCCTTTTTGCGGCTTGTTCGGCGAATCAGGCGGGGATGGGATCGCGTTGGCGACGTGCTCCGACTGCGTCGTTCCGGACGCAGTGGGTACGCTGTTTTTGTCCAGATCGAGGACGGCGTAATTCACCTCGCGAATGGGTTCGACGCCGAGTGGCGGAGGAGTCGAAGGTTGCTGCGCGGACGTAGACAGGGCCAGTGACGACGGCAAGGACGCCGGCAGCGGGGGTGGCAAGGGCGGCGGTTGCGGAGCGGTGAGCGGATTCGACTTGTCCGTTCTTGCTGTCGAGTCTCCGCCGTTGTATCGCAGTCTCAGCTCCTCGATCTCGGCGCGCTCGAGATTCGCGTAACAATGCTTCGCCGCGCTGTCCTCCCACTCGCCGCCGGCCGAGTGTTGAGGCAGCTGCTGCGAAAGATTCTCGCCACCAGCGGCGCCCTGGCGAATCCGATGAGAGTTCTCCAGTCCGACTTCCGCCGGGCTTATGTTCATGTAAGCATGCCTGTTCCGGTCAATCTCTCGGCTGCTGTCGTCCCTCGATATCTGACTCGTGCTCGTCGTCGTCGTCGAGTATGTGGGCGAGAGAGGATTCTGTTCGTTGTTCAGGTCGATATTCATGTACGTCGCCGAAGCTGACGGCAACGGCGGAGGCCGGTTCAGAGATTTCGTTTCTAAGCACGCCGAATCTGGCATCATGCCCGCGCTCGACGTGCTGCTCAGCGTGTACGACCGCTGCATCGTTCTTCTCAGACTCTTGTTATTATTGTCCAGTTCGATGTCCATCGCGATTGCGGATATTACTTGATCGTTGACGTACACCGCGGATGGATGGTGATGGGAAATCGGGACGACCGACGGCATCGTTGGCGGCGGGGAAGGCGAACTTATCGTACCTTGAGGGGACATCGGGCCGCTGCTGCTTCCTATGCTACTCAATCTCGCGATACCGTTCTGCTGGCTGTGCGAGAATCTCGACGTTATTCTCGTGTTGCATCGGGGCGGCATCGGATCAAGATAATTCGTTTCCGCCGGTGGCATCGTCATTCGCGTTATCGTTGGTACAGAGTGAGTCGCTATAGAAAGGTCCCTGGATACTGTATCATCTCCACTGCTGTTGCATACCTGAACATTTGTTCGGAACAATTTTATACATCCCAGTCTCAGAATCCATGCACTTTTGGAACTTCTCAAACCTTATTTATTCATTGAAATCATTTAAGGGGTTTCGGTACAGCTGGCGAAAATAAATGAAGTTTTACGTGTTAAAAGCATAGGGAATCGAAATTTGTTAAGAACACGATGAAAATTTGAAAGAACGTTCATTGTCACTAAAGAAATTTATATACATTCAGAAAAAAAAAATTGTCTACATTGTTTTTGAGTAATCAAGTGTTAAAGTTACATTCTTATACACGGAAAGTCTAACTATATTATCTAAAAAATGATATTTCATGGTTCAATTGTTCGGAAAATACGTAAACGAAAATTCTTTAAAAATTCGTGTTTACGCAATCCATATGAAAGAATATCCTCTCCAAATTTGAACGAATTTTTATCATTTCGTTATGGTATACCGAAACACCTTAAAATTTGGTTTCTCATGGTCCAATTATAATATAGCAATCTACGAGAAATTTCTAAATGGAAAGAGCGTTTCGACTTGCCTGAATGTTGCTCTGTACAAGGTTGAACAGTTGATCCGCTCTGCGACATTTGAACGCATAGATCCCAGGCCCTGTGGAGCATCTGCGACCGGATTCAAAACTAAATATTTCAGAATCATAGCCGTATCTGCGCAGGCATCTCAGTGGCCACTTGACAGGTGGCTTGCCACGCTGGTACAGAACAATGTCCGATTCCGTGATTTCTAGTCTGCCAGGAGTCACAAGGTTTCCCAGATCATCAACGTTCATCACTTGGAAAATATTTGGATGAAGATCGTTGATGTCAGTTCGACTATTGACACAACCCATCCTTTAGTCATCTGAAATTTTGAAAGGAAACTTGACAAGATCGTCTCTACTAATTGGAGTAAAAAATAAAAATTATCGTCAAAATACTCACGAAATACGTCATATCCAACTGAGAAAAAGGACTAAGAGTTTAATACAAGGCTGATTATCCTAATCCACCCCATTATATACGTACGTACAATATGTATGTATATACAATTTTCACGTTGTTTGCCATCAACTCGACAAAGCGTCGACTTGTTCGTGCGAATTCGTCTTTTCTCTTATTTTCGACAGTGTTGCTTTCTTTGTGACAAGCCCTCCAGAGTCGATACTCTCACGACGATAAATTTCACGAATTGGCACTATCTTTGAACTTGTTTTTGCTCCTCCTCGGGTGCCCATCGAGCACCAATTTAGATGGTAGATTGTTGCTGCTCCTTATTCGCTCCTATACTATGTACTGCTGCTGTTGCGGCTGCTGTTTTTTCTCACACGCGCGCGCCTCCTTATCTGTACACGGCGTCACGGGGCTGCAGCCTCGTTTACATACTTGTCATACAAACGCTATACGATTTTATACATATACATACTCTCATTTTCTGTCGCACACGGTTGTTTCTCCTTTTCATTTTCCGTTCGTCTTTCTGTCTCTCTCTCTTTTCATTGGCTTGTTCGGATGAAAATCGTCCAACCGAAATGCTTCGTCAGGAGCAATCACAATCACGTAACCAAATGAAAATCGAGCGTTATGACGAATGCGACATTCGTCGATAGAGCGCGTAGTTGCATGATGCCGCGATAAATATGATGGGACGTAATTAAAATAATTTTGATTATTAATGAAATAAGAAATTAAATAAAGGAAATTTGAGACACGAACGTGCGCAAATATGAATGTGGCGACAAATAGATCCTTTTATGAGCGAAATATAAATAATAAATAAGAATAAATTTATTTAACATGTTATAATTTAGAAAATATTATGCATGTGAAAAAATACGAATTATTTGCTCAGGATGCGGGGTTTTTCCGTACTATAAATCTCGTAATTATTGTAAACGACTTCGAAAAGGTTTTAGTTTTGTTTCTTGTATTGGTTTTCGAGTGTTCATTTAATTTTTTTTCCAGAGAGTAAATTTTTTATGTGCGTATAAAGAGCGAAAAATTTTTTTGGGGAAAAATCGTAAATACGTGTCGAGTAGTTTATTTCGCGAGCAACGAAAAACGGATTTCGGGAAGTTGTCGGGTTTCCCAGCTCGAACGTGACCTACACGTGTGTGGCGGCCTTTCCAGCGATAAACAATAGATAAATTTTTTGCTTGGGAGGTGCACGAGAACCGAGAACTCTTTTAAGGAGCGAATAGCGAATAGATTTTCAGGAAAGAGTGAAGGGAGGTCCTAAGGACCCAAAATTGTCAAGGGAGGGAAACGATGTAGCGTGATTGGACGAGTGTGCGAGTGAGCTACCGAGTCTGCGCGGGGACTCAGAAAAACAGCGAGATCGACGGAAAAAACTTACAAATTTGTGAAATGGCAAGTCAGAGCCTTGTCAGCTTTCCAGGAGTCAATACCATTAATAAATTGTCAACTCCAGAGAAATTTTAAAGTTCATTTTATTTTACTTTTACAAGTTGAGCTTTTTAGCTCTTTATTGTCAACCCTACTATACCCAACCTTCGAAATGTTCCCGCGCCGGGCACAACACGTTGCGATCGTTGCACCTCTTGCGATGGAATCTCGCAACATCGGGTGAACACGAGCGCCATTTACGACAGTAAGCCAAATTACGATTCGTCGTGTTAACCTCCAGACGACCCGTGTGTTTGAAAGAATACCGGCAAATATTAGATTATAAACTAAATTCATTTCTTCGAACAATTTCCAATAGTATAATTTTTTTTCAAAATGGTAAGTTTGTCACTTTCTACACTTTCCCGGCATATTGCTCGAAACGGTTGATTTGTTTACCTCCCCCCCGTTTCGTATTTACTTTTGATACGTTCCAGACAATTCGATGTTTACGTTAAACGGATATCTAATTACCAAATAGTACTTGGAAATGTCTCATGAAATCTATTGTTCTCTTTAATAAGAATAAAAAACGTTGATACGCATACTATTCTCGAAAGTTCGGTTCTGGCATAAGGTTTCGATCGTCATACAATGTAGCAATATGTAAACATTTTTGTCTGACATTGAAACGTTTTTTTTACAGTCTCATACGATTCTGCTGTTCCAGCCAGGCAACAGGCCGGAAACAAGAACATACTCGGATTACGAAAGTGTCAATGAGTGTATGGAAGGTAAGATGTGACGAAGAAGCCATAAAACTACAATGTAGATTATTCTATTTTATTACGCTGTTTTCAAATTTTTATCTCTGCATTAAAAATTTTATTAAAATTCTTTGCTTACTGTTCACAGGTGTTTGTAGAATTTATGAGGAACATTTGAAAAAGAGAAATCCCAACACTCCGACCATAACGTATGACATAAGCCAGCTCTTTGACTTTGTGGATGAACTGACGGACCTCTCTTGCTTGGTTTACCAAAGGTCCACCAACACTTACGCTCCGTACAACAAGGATTGGATCAAGGAAAAAATCTACGTCCTGCTACGTCGAGCCGCCGGTCACAGCGAGTAGAAAAAACCCAACATAAAAAACAAGATATAAAGAAATAAGGAAAAAAATATTAATAGGACATAAGTTTTTCATGTGTAAGGTTAAAAAAGTATAATTACTTTGAAAACATTTCATCCTTATTGTTTATAAATTTGATTAAACATTAATTAATAAGTAAAACACTGACTTGTACTGTAGAACATGATTTTTTCTTTACTCTGAGGATACTATAAGGTTTTTTTTTATTATGGTGGTTTGGAAAGAAAAAACAAGGGTCGAGTTTACGATTGTAACACATTTTTTGATAAAACAAAAGTTCAACTATTTTTATGATCAGTCGTAATCGGAATATTGAGATTATTAGCGGGTGCTCTCTTGTCACCTGTGTCAACAAATAGATAAATGTAAAAATGGAGATATTTTGTGTTATAGATAAAACATGAAAAAAAACTTGCCTGTATTGACAAAGATAAGTACAAGTGCGCTGGCAATGTTAGAAAATAAAAAGAATGTTTAAAAAGAGAGTACATAAAAAATGGACTGAACAGAACTGTTGTATGTACAAAAATAGTTAAATTCTTTTATTTTTTCCGAATCACCTTGTGAAAAATTTTTAAAAATTATACATTTAATAATCTTGTTTTAATGAACCCTCACTGGGTAAGGGTGTTTTTGACCACAGTTGTAAAGGTGGGTCATTCGTGCTCTCCGATAATTTTTCAATGCTTAAAGTTTTGCAAAAAAACTGAAAAATTTCGTGGATCTTTTTGAAACCTTCCACTCGATGATCATAATTTAATCGATTAAAAAAATTTAATTTTTGATAACAATTTTATGCAAAATATGAAGCGTGAAATCACAATGGGAAATTGTCGTGAAGTCACGAGTGACCCACCTTTATCTAATGAGGGTTAAAGTAGTTGGAAAACGTTGATTTCTCGTTCGGCAGTTCGTTGAGAATCCTGTATATTTTAGTAGTCATGAGACCCCTGGGTTAATCGTTCAACAGTCGGGCTTGAATTCCGTTTTAATCGATTCATCGCTAAAATTGTCACCTTACATTTTTCATAGCCGAAACGTTCAAGGTGGCGAAAATATATTTGAAAAGTTGTGTACAGAATCGATATCGTTCCGTGCACAAGGAAAATGCACGCTTGAGTTGAAGCAAAAATCAAAACGAATAAGCTATCGCGGGTCAATGAACACACACCGTTGCGAAACTCGAAATAAAAAAAAACTTATCAATCTTATCCCCTGTGTAATTTCTATACAGCATCCTAAAGTTCATCTCGTTATCTCGTCTCGAATATAAGAACAAAACGCGCGTATATGTTTAAAAGTTATTCATATATTGTTATTGAACGATATATCTCGTCTGGGGAATGTCTCATCGTTATCGAACGATTAAAAATCTCAATGAAATTACGCAACATCGCGCGAACTCGCACGTGTGCCTCGGAATAATGTGCAACGTATTTGAAGTACAAAAAGAACATACTCCGGCAAATATTGTAGCTCGCGCGTGTACTTATTTTACTTCCTACATATATAGAGATGCGGAAATAATATAACACTGTCCCGAATATATTCCAAGGATTATATAAAGGTAGATAAAAAAAAAGTTTGTGTTCGTCGCGTGTGTCGAAAGGGAGTGGGGGATTCGAGAGATTTTTTTTCGTCGCATACATCGTCGTCGTAGAGTATCGCCGTCGAGTCTAGGATAGAACGGCGTGCTGCGCTGCTTCGCACGCAAGGCAAATAACTCGTGCGTCGTCCCGTCGGTCCCCGCCGTCATCCGTCGCGCGTCGCGCGCGGTACATACGTAGTTGCTCGCGAACGACCGCAAGCGGAGCACGCGTCTCGTTCAAATATCTCTTCCGAGCTGGCGAACCTCGCGATATTAACGATCAAATATTTTTGTTTCTTTTTATCATCGCTATCTATGCGCGAAGTCAATATTATTTTATTTTCCATATCACACACCATAATTACAATATCGCGAGCGCTCGTTTCGCGTTTTCTTAGGTAAACGATATTAATAATAATAATAATAATAATAATATAATTATAATGATATGAAAATAATAATAATAAAAAAGGATCGACCATAACAAAACCGGCCTCGGGCGTTTCATTATAATACGATTTCCTTCCCATATTCGTTTCGCTTTTTTGCCTCTTTGTTTTCATCTCATGTCGCAGGTGGAATAACGATAAAAGAAAATAGTATGCGATTTTAGCGGAGTAACATTATATTTTTCCCCGATCATCAATAATCGTCGAAGCCTCGCTTTTATACACATTTTGAGTGAACGGAAAAAATTGCATCGTGCGCTGCAAACGCCTGTCACGAGTGTGTGATTCATACAAATGCATTTACCGAGCTTTTGAGGGTGTACGTGCCTTTGCATTCTTTTGTCATCATTTGATACAAGTGTGATCACATTTATTTTTTTATAACTCCGTACATGAAAAAAAAAAAATTAAAAAAAAAACGCTCTCGCCGCGTCAAGCTCGTTCTCTCGTAAAACAATCCGTTGTTCCCTCATATTTATCCTCTTGTTCTCATCGCGTGTACGAAAAACATTGACAGAATGTCAGAAAATTCGTTTGTTGACTGTGATCCTTTCAGCGAGACCCCGATGCAGTCGGAATCGATCGATGGTAAGATTCTCGTACACTATTTTATACTAATTAGAATACATGATAAGTTGTTACGAACAGCTGATCAGCAGAAGGGCAAAAAACTGTAGGCTGTTCGCACGGGGTTAGGCGACGAAAGAATGCATTTTATTAATGGATGGTGCTTCAGCACGTTCCTCAATTTCTTTTCAGTTAACATCTTCTTGATCGAAGTCAATTTTTCAATGAGCTTCATAATTTAGTTTCATCTGCATCTATGGCTATGTCAATTCCATTCAATCGATGTACTATAGCTTTTATTTCTGCTCTACATTCACTAAAGGTTTTTTTTTATTGCTATTGTTATTAAGTGTTTGTATTGATATTATTAGGATTGCAAAATTCAAAATATTATTTCAGTTTTAATTTTTTCTAATAATTCAAGAATGTACCAGTAATGTGACAAATGTAAAATACAGACTAAACAAACTTTTTATTGGAATTGTATACATTGGCTCGGATTCTGGCTGGGTTAATAAACTTTATTGGTCTGTAGTTTGCATATTTATAAGTTCATCAGATATAAACTGAAAAGGTGGAATATAGCTCACTTTTTGCAGTATATGAATATTTATCAGTATCTTCTACACAGAGCATTAAAACTTAGTGACTCAGTGATAATAAAAAAAAATGAATTGATAAAAAAAAGTGTAGCGAAACAATATATGATAAAGAGACACTGATACATGTGAATATAGAATACAAGGGTGCTCCGCAAATAGCAAGAGTGTCATAGGCATCTGGCTTAAATTTACTCTTGTGTTCATTGATAATGCATCGGAGATCTTTTTTTAGCTTTTGATTAAGAAATACAACTTGAACATAGTAATTAACATTCTTACTGTTTTTAAAGATATGAAAGAGGTTCTTGGTGAGAATGGCATGGAGAATTCAGAACAGGAAAACAATGAGCCTCCATGGGCTGAAGCTTTAATGCCTGAGGACATTCGCTGGTTCTACAAGGATGGCGTGCATAAAAGATGGGTGGAATTTTGTGGCTATGACAGTCTCAGAATAGAAAATGCCTGGAGACGAAGGGAGGCCTACAAGAGTGAGGATGTCAGCTACAATTCTGTGCCGGTTGAAAGTGTTGTCGTCAGAGGAGGAATGTACGATGTTGAATTAAATAACATGAGATGTGTCTCGATATATTGGCCAGGTAAGCAGTGAAAAGTTCTTTTAATTAGCCTTCTAACTGAAAGTGGAAAACAATATACATTTTTTGGTGAAAAACAATTTTCAAAAATCCTATCACACTTTTTTTCTCCAGTTTAAAAGCTAGTCTATTTTACAGGATAATGAGACGATATCGTAATGGAAAGATTGTGTGAAATAAACGAATTTCCCAAGAATAATTTTCTTCTCTAAAATAACATGCACTCAACCATTTGTAGTACTTTAACTCCGAAAATCCTCAGAACTCGGCAAAGAACTAAAATACTCATTTTTATCAGTTGCTAATGGCAGAGAACTGTTATCAGAACAATAATTATATAGTCTCGTGACCGCGTCAACTGTCGCAATAACTTTCGTTGTACTATTTTCCAATTCGTGTTGGAAGTCGTAAAGAAATATCGGTTAAATGAGTTCGATGAAGAAAAAAAAAGAAAAAAAAACAATGGATCGACGAGGAAATGAATTGTTACCGATAAATACACGGGGTCCGAAACGCTCTATGAATCTTTGTCACAACTTCGTGTTTTTCGTCTGACAAATATTTTGCAACACGGTGCAGTGGCTGGTGTAACAAACGAGAAATGATATATTAGAAACTGCAGTTGCTCACTTTTCCGTCCTTTTGGTACATAGAGACACACAGCAGGGTGTATATATAGATTAGAGACGTGTACATAAGAAGAGATATCTGTGTGTACAAATTCCCAACTCTACGAGTCTCCCACTCTGCAATAGAGATTACTGTGTCCTTGAGTTTATTATAGCCAATTTCCTTTCGTCACATTCACCAAGTAAGAGCTCTCTTACTATAGCACAAAAACATTCAGCAACCTGAGAGACACGAATTTATGCTCAAGCCCTTCTTTCTCTCACTATTCCAGCAAATTTTCATATTCTTTTCTGTAACGATTATCCTGCACTTAATTCCAGTTAAATTTGTTGATTTAATTCTTTTGTCAATTATATTATTGTAGGAGAAGAATGGGAAATAATGAGAGGTACTTGGTTTTACGACGGTAGTTGGATACCCATTGAGGCAGAAGATGCTCAAGTTATCGAAGAAGTGCATCTTCGATTGTTTGAAAAACCAAGTAATACCCTACCAAGTAATACCACACCCGAAGAACAATCTGTACCTGCACAATCATCAAGAGGCATGTTTTATCACTCTCTCAATTCACTTTGCTCATCACTTGTATTATTCATTCATAAACAACGAAGCTTGAATTTTTCAATAGCTCCTTTATAAAAAAAACAACTATTATCCAATATGTATGTAGAATCGCCCTTAGATTATCACCTTGATAAATGAATTTTCTTCTACGCTCACTTTAACATTAAAATCATAAAATTAAAAACGAATCTTAAATTTTAAGTAATTTTTTGGCATTGTGCATCGTAAAATCTGCTTCTACACAATTGAATTTGCATTCGAGCAAAACTTCGGTTTCTATTGTTTTTCATTTTTTTTTTCCTCAGCAGTTCTGCACACGCAACATTTCCCTGAGTTCCACGTTGATTGGCACGCCATTAACGATGTCACTCGATACAGCGAGTACACGCATAGTAAATTAATGCGCAGCGTTACGTCTAAGCTAGGATTTAACAAAAGTAAGTATGATGGAACAACAATAATTAAAATACAGGAAAAACCAATAATTTTCCTATTTTTGTCATTAATTCGTTTTTCACAGCGACGGGTTATCGTTTGAGAAGAGGATACCCGCTTCGAGCAACTGTGGACGATAAGCCCCATGACATCGATCATGTGGTATTTGTGGTGCATGGAATTGGCCAGAAAGGGGATACCGGGAAAATCATACGTAATACAACATCGTGTGTGTCCTTATCTCAGCGTGCATTTTTTCCAAAGGCAATCAAGTTGTTCAAAGAAAAAGAAAAAAGCTATTAGTCTCATTCTTGCTTGAATTGAGATACTTTTCTTTATAATACACTTATTGCCGTTGAGAAATTCTTAGATTGTAGCGCTCTTACCTATTTCTTTCTTTACAATGTGTGTGTGTTTTTTTTTCAGATTCAGAGAATGCGTTGGCTGGTTAGAAAGAAAATATTTTCCTAATTCGAAGCATCGCGTCGAATTCTTTCCCGTCGAGTGGAGATCTTCGCTCAAGCTTGACGGCGGTGAGAAAACATATTCCGTATCGCGACTCTATTATCACGGACGCGATATTTTATCGAAATTCCAAACATCGTAGAAAATGATTAGTTTCTCTTGGACCAATAAACTGATACGTTGAATTTTCAGATATCGTTGACGCGATAACGCCTTACAGTGTTCCTGGAATACGACAGATGTTGAATTCATCAGCTATGGATATATTATATTACACGAGTCCCCTCTACGGCGGCGAAGTCAGAGCGGGATTGCAGAAAGAGCTAAACAGGCTTTACTCCAAATTTTCCAGCCGTCATCCCGGCTGGACCGGTAAGGTGTCCATTTTGGCACATTCGCTCGGTTGTGTGATCGTTTACGACATCGTTACCGGATGGATGGGACCAGACACGAGACCTCCGTCGCCAGCGGTCCCCGATATTACCGACGAAGGCCTTCAATTTACCGTGCGTTGATTTCGATCGTACCTTTTCATTTCCACATTAAATAGCGTGTCGAATAAAAAAAATACACGATTACGTCGTCGGAAATACAATTCAAGGTCATCGGTCCGTCATGTCCTTCAATTAAAAACCTCGACACATTTATTTGCCGCAGATTGAAAATTTATTCTGCCTGGGTTCACCGTTGTCGGTATTCTTGGCGTTGCGCACGCGGACACCAGCGTCGGGACTTGACGTAATGCCCAAAGGCTTGTGCAAGAGATTTTACAATATATTCCACTGGAGCGATCCGGTTGCTTACAGAATGGAACCGCTCGTTGAACGAGCGTACAGCAAAATAGATCCTGTACTTATATTGCCTTATGGAGGCGCGGAAGCACCGCCGAACGAGCAACCGCCCTCGTTGAACACCGTCGAACAAGGAATTTCTGCAACATCGGGTAAATTGCAAAAAAAAAATTGTATTTAAATAATGTAAGAAGATTCAACGATTTTCAACGATGAAAAAAAAAATATTTTCAGATAATGAAGAGACGGAGCGGGACGAGAGTCCCAGCGATACGCCAAACCGTAACGTCGACAAAGGTTGGAGTCTCTGGGGACTCGTCCGAGCCGGCTGGACAGCGAAAGAAGGAGCTTCGTCGCCGACGCCCGATTCCAATTTACTTCGTCCAGATCAGGGTGCGTTATTTTTCTTTCACGCTGAGCAAACTTTGTCTAGGCAGAAAAATGAAAAAAAAAAAAAAAAAGAAAACATCTCTTCATCATTAGGGCGAGCCAATAACGTAGCCTGATTAATTTTCTGACGTAATTATAGAATTGACGCAACGTCTCGATTACGTTCTTCGACCGGGAGGCTTGGGACGTAATTATTTGTACACGGTAACGGCGCATACGGCCTACTGGAATAATTACGACGTGGCCTATTTCGTGCTTACTCGATTATTTCCAACATTGGAGACTTGATGTTTACCCGTTTTGCAAAACGAAGATAACAATCACAGTTGGACGACGTCAGTCTCAACGAATTCATCGTGATCAACGATCGAGGCCTGAGCTTCTTGTTTAAAGTATAGGTTTACCGATAAAGAGCCATAACGAGAAGAACACAAAGAATAAAACAAGCAATCAATCTGTGATAACGGTAAAACGATACAATAATGTAACAACTATTATATAGGCGAATAATGTTGACGCATAATTTTATTTCAATTTTTTATTCGCACTCGATTGTAAAGAAAAGAATCACAATTTACCAGTTCGCTCGGTCATACACAAATCTTTTACATATTTTTTATATTGTGTAAAAAAGGGAAAACTGGCGAGACTGTTATTGCGTCCGGTGTTATCGGATGGAGAATTTTTATGAGCCAGCCCTGCGGTTCAGTCAGTATCAAACAACTTCTTTTTTATCTTATAAATAATTTTTAAAAGGGTAAAGATAATTTATGACGAAAGGATCATGAGAAGAGTGCGATTGTGTGTAACAGCAGAAAGCACAACAATTGCGTCCATAATATGTGAATATCACAATATCTGAATTTAAAAAATGTTGTCGAGAGTGTAACAATGAATGCAGGAAAATCGTCCACAATACTGAAAGTTTAGTACTAAAAACAGCAACACTAGCCTCTGTCATAATTGAATTTAAATTGACCAAACTTCCGTAGAAAAATAGCCCATAGAATCAGCCAATAATGACAAAATTAAGAGAAAAAACTTGGCAAATACGAATTCAATTTGAAATAAATATAATGTTGACGTGTTAATGATTTTTAATCTTGCCGATTTTCATCTTAATCGTATGAAGGAGGGAAAGGAGAAAAAATATTAAAATGTTTCGTAGCGCGACAATAATCTCAAATCTTTGAAAAATAATTTATCAATTATTCCATAAATTTCCTAGCATCTTAAAGAATCTAACTACTATCTACTAATTATCGCGTTATCGATAAGGTTTATTAACAACGTGTACATAAAACTATTAAAAAATGAAGATTATTGACATATTTGATATTCAAATTGTATAAAAACGAAAAGAGAAGCAGGATAACGTAAAGTAAAAGTAATCGTTGTGCAGTCGATCGGAGTTAACGATGCCCTTCGGACTAGTCAAGCTGGAACTAAACTTGAAAATTCATTTTTTACTGTGTATTACTGAAACGAAAATAATGTACAACCTCAAAGTGTTAGTTTTCCATTTGATTCTAAAGAATCCAATCGATTTTAAAGAGAATTTTTTAATTTAAAACTGTGACGGTGTATATAATTTAAAGCGAGTATCAGCAGGTTGGATAATCAGCGATATCCACCATTCTTTTTTTCCACGAAAAAAGATTAAGATATTATTTAAAACCATGCGCGACTAGTCGGTCACATTATCTCAAAAACATTTGCAGCCAATAATCATATCAGTTAAGACGTCAGAATATTTCAAATCGGACGATCTTAGCCTACTTTCGTTTCGTCGATTTTTTCCAGTAATTTTGAATTTCATTACGGAAAATCTCACGTTTGTAAGAAAATTATCAATCCACATGGATAATTAATTTATCATGAAAATAGTGGATCATCGATGACTAGCGATCGCACATAATGTCCTAAAAATTAATCATAGAATAAATATTACGCGATCTTGCGCAATATTTTAATTACGTGTACATGATAACATCTTCATTTTTGTAAATTTATTAAACAAAGAATATAAATAAATGTACTGTATACATATATTACGTATATGTATGTATACATGTATGAAAAAATTAAAAGTATAGAAAACGTACGACACCAATTTTCGGATGTGTAACGAGCAAAAGCTTGCATTTTCCTATGTAGATTAAATAAAAAAAGTTGTTATATAAGTATCGGTTTTTTTATAAGGCTTGAAGATACGTTGAATCAGTTTAGTATAAATCCCTGTGATGGTTCCCTGAATGTTGGTTTCACGAGCTTTCTACCTCGTTCTTTATATATTCATTCAATGGACGATATAGTTTCATTCGTTTGAATATTTGCGCCATTGGAGCGCCGAACGGTTGACAAGTGAACTACAGGTGGTCGCGAGGTTCGAAATGAAGAGCGCGTTCCACTTATCGTCCAAAACGTTCGCAAAGACGAAAGACCCAAAACCGAAATGTAATAAGCATAGGACACAGGCTTTGTGGGCGATAAGTGGAATTCGTTTGAAGAGAGTATAGTATCGAGGGAATTGTTTAGACGAAATGTTTATATAAACAAACGACCATTTTTATAATAGTCATATTTAACCTCTTAAAAAATTTTAAGGAGAAAGGCCAGTCCACTTTTTCCTTATGTTCCGTGAGTAAACTTATTTTTACCATTTGAACTGTAACAATTTTAATATAATTATTCGTTTTTCTTTGTTTTTATAATTAAAGACAACATTTTTTTAGCTCATATTCTTCAACAATGAACAATGCAATGAGTTATTTGAGTCTGCACTGCACGGATGCTCTTCCCGACGTTAAGCAATTGAATGGTGTAGAACTTGAATTAACAATAACAAAAACAATGTTGGAAAAAATTGAACAAGATTTGGAAGAGTATGAGCAAATTTCGATATTGTTTTTGATTTGCGCTGAAATTTCTGCAGCGTACGAACAAATTCTTCAGCTTTATAGCAATCGACAAGAAAAGCCGAACATGCTTACAGAATTTATCAAGGTTGATACTGAATCGTGGAGTGACAAATTACTTGAAGCTTTTTGCATCATCAATAACAAAGAGGTGATCAGAAACCTTGGACTTCCTGCTGATGATTTTGTTAAAAAGTATCATCCAAATATCAGTCGTTATACAGCGTATGTGCATCCTGTGGCAAAGGTTCTTTACAATCTTTTCGAGAGCATGCCTTCGGAGAAGGCTAAAAAATTTTTAAAAAGTATTTACAAAGAAGAACATATCACCAGCCATCTACAATTTGAAGACCACCTTGAATTGCACATCATTTACTTACTACAAATAAAATTCATAAATATTTCTTCAGGTAAATCAATTGAGAGGTTTTAAAAATATATTTTAAAAAATTCGTTAATTTATTGAATTTTTCTTGATAAAATAAAAAATTTCTTTACTTTTTTGATCTAGACAAAACTGGTGATTTGTCAAAGTTGCTCAAACATATGAAAAGGCTGGAGTATGGCGGTGAATTGATTTATCAGGATGTAGAATTTTATTCTACAAAAATGTATGGTAACTCTTCACGAACAGATGCACCGAGCCAAGTTTTAAAGATGCCTAAAAAAGAAGATCGTGTTTCAAAGTACTTGATAAGGAAAGGACAATTTGTTCTAATTAATGAGGAACATTTTACTAAAACTGTAAGAAATAAGATAGGATGCAAAAATTGCCTCTATCAATTGTACAGCATATATGGCTTTTATTCAAAGTATATTTTCAGTACGAGGATCGAGATGGTACTAAGAGAGATGGTGAAAACCTGAAAAGGACTTTTGCTGGTTTAGGATTTGATATAGAAGAATTCCATGATTTAACCAAAGATGAGATTTTAAAAGAATTGAAAAGGATATCGACGAATTTTGACAAAAGTCGAAATTGTTTAGTCGTGGCTATTTTGAGTCATGGATATGAAGGTGGCATAATACAAGTGTACTTTAACAAAAACTTTTATATTAAATTTGATTTAAGAATATTACACAGTATTTTATATTTTTAATAGGAGGCATTATTTCCTCGGACGACGAGGAAATTTCAACGGATGCCATCGAGAAAGCTATTTGCACAGAGCATCTGTATGACATAGCAAAGATATTGATAATCCAAGCTTGTCAAGGTTCCATTACGGGCGGTGTGCCTCGAAATGGCAACCTCGCGATGGACGGTCCTGCGAGTACAATAAAGTACAAAAAAATCGTCCATCTTCGGAACTTTGCCAGATTCATGTCGACCATGAGAGGCTTTAATTCGATACGTCACAAAGAAGAGGGTGAAAAATGCATTTTTATTATAATAAATTCGGTAATTTGATCGAAAAAAAATTTTTTTTTAAAATTTGCGATGTTGAAGTTAAAGCATTATTGAAGTTTACATATTATATTATGATACGGAGTAAAAAAGACTGGATCGAAACTTATTCCATCAAAGGAGTTAAAATCGTCAAAAAATTTTTCTTAGTCCTTATGATATTTTCCTCTTTTTTTTATTGAGCGATTTCTTTCTGATGATCGAGGAGCTCTGAAAAAACGACGTTATATGTTTTATACGGCATACGCATAATATCGAATTATCTGAAACCAATTTTAATGACTTTTATATTATTCTCCAGGGTCTTGGTTTATCCAAGCAATCTGTGAAGTCTTGTCGAACAGTAAGGGAAACCAGGAGGATTGTGGCATCTCAGTGGAGCAGTGGCATACGAGCGTGACGAGAAAAGTCAGCAATCAAGTTGGCTACGTCAACAATTGCGCAGCCTCCCAAATACCGGAATTCACGACTCGACTCGAGGTTGACGTTTATTTTCCCCCTTACAGTGAAGAAATGGCGTCCAAATATACAGAAGTGTAAGAGGTCAGTGTTTTTAAAAACCCCGTCTTTTTATGGTGTTGCGATCATAGTCACGGGGTTGGATCTTCTCGACATTCTTCTTCGTCAATCCATCTGTTACAACGCGTATAACGAAGAAATATATGAGCTCATATGCGGACATGAGACTAAATCCGACGAAAAGGCCAAGCAAGCCTCCAAAAGATGCTGAAATGAAATCATTTTATAAAAATTCTATATATTTTTACAATGTACAATTAACGTGGAATATATTTTTCCAAGATTTTTTCAATACAAACTTAAATTTTAATATATTGTATATATTAAAAAAATATGTTGTAATTTTTTGCTCACCAAAAACACTTCGCCAGTTGTAATTTGCATATCGACGATACTGGATCGAGACTAGGTCATTGAAGAATATGTGAACCATCGTACCGTTTTCATCCGCGAGTTTAGCCCTGTTTATGAGAAACAAACAGTAATTTTAACAGCTTGCAAAATTTTTGTGAAATTCATTGCAATACTTGCAATTTTCTCATGTTAGGAAAAAGATTTGAACGATCAATCATTCCGATTGAGCCTTCCACAGGAAAACGATACATAGTGCAATCGGGCAAACAACCGCACGGTCGATTGTAGTGATTAATTTTCATGGATGCAATCGTGTCTCCCGATACGCTTACGCCCGGCCACGAAGTTTCGTACCAAGCTGCAAAAAAAATATCGAATCAAATGTTTTCTTCATTTATAAAATATAGTCATGTTTTTTTTAAATAAAAGTACTATTTATAAAATAATACTATATCTTTCAGAAATATTTAGCAATTTTTAAAATATAGTAGTATCAGTTATTATCACTAATAGCTCTATTATTTATTTTTATTATACATAAAAAGTATTTCTTAAGGATCTATGGGCGATATTTTTAAAAGTATGAGAATTTGATAAACTTTTGGTATTTAATTCTTAAGCATATTATAAAATTTGGGGCCAAATTTGAAATCGTTTTACTTATTGGTTTAAGAGTTATCAAATTCCAAGGTTGCTGAAATTTAACATTGTTTCTTGTGGAGAATTTATAAATTCGCACTAAATACAAATTAAAAAATATGAGTGTAAATTATTGCTAAAATATGCTCAAGTTAGCAATTGATAGTCAAACTAAGACTTAAAAAATTAGCAACGTTTTAGCAAAAATCAGGGTTGTTGTTTTTTGAATATAACGTCAAGAATTTACTTTTTGATGCATGGAATTTTCTGTCTCACACATTCTTAAAGTACTATTTAAAAAAATAGTAATAAAATGTTTGTTTTTCTCGATATTATACGCTGTGAGATATTTGAGCAGTAAATCAGGAAAATAGATGCTTGACGATCGTGAAAAAAGAAAATAAGAATTTTTACTCACAAAGGTAATGTTTCAAGCACACGGCGTCTCGTAAGTTGCAAATCCTCGTACCTGAAGGACAACGAGGTAATGAGTCAATATTACGATTCGTTTCTCGAGTGTTTTAAGGTAGTTCTAATAATACAATCAAATCAGAATTTTTTTTCTTAATTTATCTGTATACCATATATAATTATTGAGCTTAAGTTTATGAAGAAAAGTAGTTTCAAATCAATTCAAGAACAACATACTCAAAATTCAAGGTCGTCCAAGGTGACCTGTACTCATTATAGTATATCTGTGGAAATCATGAATACTAAAGTTATGATATTTTTATAAAAAACTGAAGAAAACTTCTTTGAAGTATCATATAAACTGATGCAAATCAATTTAAACAAGCTTCACCGTCCAGAAGTCAAGATATTTAGAGTTAAAAATTGCAATATTTAAGATTTTTAACAATAAATATCTCGATATCTGCAAGGTGATACTTTTTAATATTTGATTCACCTATGTAAATCATAATATCAAAGAAGTTTTGCACAAATTTTCAACGAAATCTCATAACTATGATTTAGTGTTAGAATTAAATTGAGCTCAAATTTGGTATATACTTTCAATTTGTATAACTATACATCTCTCTACAAATTTTCAAATCGATTGACTCATACATTTACAAGATACAGTGCGACCTCCGATTAAGCACGATAAAGCCCTCAAGGGGAAGATTTTTGTCTATATATATGGTAGCCCCACTAGACGCACGCTCCGCGTTCTCGAACTCGCTCTGTTTTTTTCCTCTCTCCTTTTCGCAGGCGAACCTCTCAATATGCACGCTAGAGAAACTTGTTAGCATGTTACCCTTCACAACTGCATATCCACATTATTCTCCGCGCTTTTCCTTTTCAGTATTCTTATCGTATACATATGTATTAATATATTCTATTTTATGTTTAATAATATTTATTAGTTTATTAGTACGTAGTTCTTTATTTAAGATGATGCCGCAGATCCCAGGCAGTTGGAAAACGCGATTGGTTCAAACTTCTTTAATTCTTTGTCAATGAGAATAATATTTGTTTAGCCCACGCA
>JAPYYW010001435.1:0-30774 GCA_030522545.1 Cremastinae sp. A BG-2022a
CTAATGAGTAGAGATTAGCCAAAAGTCAATGCGCTCCGTATAATACACGCTCTATTCCGATGAATCGATTAGAGGCCTCATGTCTTTTTTAATATAGATATACAAAGACACTGTGTCCAATACCGAAAATAATGCTAAATTAATTTGATAATTTTACATATTGTTATATTTAAGGTAGTACATCCATGACACCTAAATTAAAATTAATTTAATTTTCACCTTAGTTTTTCCTCGTACCATGTGGTTTTATTAAGCTACTCCAGACCCAAAGGATTTTATCTCAGCAATTTTTTTTCTTTCATTGAGAAAAAAAAATAGTTTTATCTTCAAATTACTCATGTTATCTAAATTCTTAAATTAAATTGTATGAAAACACCATTGAAAAAAAAAAAAAAAAAATAAACCGAAAATGAATGAAAAAATCATTTTTGATATTATTTGGCTTTAAAAAATGTTTGAACGATCAAAGGATATTTCTATTTTATTACCGTGGGAGGTGATAGATTGATATTGGATCCTCGGCGATCTTGAGGTCCCGTGCTGGAGTGACGTCGTATGGGCAGGCCACCCGAGGGCGTACCACCCGGTGAGCTAACGCACGAGGATGCGATCTGTATCTTCGGTGTCATCAGCGTGTTCTCGGACAGACGCCGGGTCGGAAAAGCGTTCGAAACTCTCAAGAAGCTTCCGTCGTTCGTAGACGACGAATTTCCAAAGAACAAACCACCGAAAAATGCTAATTTTCCGACGATCAAACAAAAAACTCGATTAATATTCGACTTTTTTCAATAAATGAGCGTGCCTCATGCATCAATCGATGTCCCAATCGTAATATACATTCACAATCATTTTTTCAATTTAAAACGAAAATCTTCTTTTTCTAGAATTATAACTGGTATATATCAGCGATTTAAGGATGAATGGGCACGATTTGTAATAAAAGTTCTTAAAAGAACTTTTTATCACTGTGATCGAGATTAATACTCTTAAATATTTAAACTTTTCATTTTAGTTTAAGCTTAATTTAGCTTAAAGTTAATTTTTTTAATATTTTCATAGATTTTGTATACAATTGAAATTATTTTACTTTACAAATTAGTTTTCATTATAACAATTTATTTAATGAAAACTATCGTAATTATCATTACTCCGAAATATCATATCATAAAAATTTCAAACTTGCAACATCAAGATTTTTCATTTTATTATTTTGTGGAATATATTTTGATCGAGAATCGATAGCCCTTTCATCGTTACAAAATTGGGGCATCAAGCGAAGTAAATCTTTTAAAATAATTATTGTCTACTCTAAATGTTTACCGTAAAGATTCATTAAAAAAAAGTGTCTATTGGTTCAGCTCTAAGAAGCTAAACGTCTAACTACGATTTGTTTTTAATTTCACTACTAATCTCACCCCCAACAGAGTTCTTCCTACTCATATTCTCAGCCGAGGCTGCCAGCGACATGGAACCTGCGTTCGAACGAGAGTGCCATTGAGCTTGCGGGAAAAAGAGAGACGAATCGAAAGAAAACATAAGTTTTAAACTACGTAACAAGCACGGATTACGTAAAAATTTCATCTCAGGGGCTGGGCGATAGGCATACAGTGACTCTTACTTGTCACTCCCAGAAACTTATAGTATCTGAATAAGCATAAAAAATTGACAGTTGTCAACAAGCAGTAAGTACTTATCTACTGAAAAGAAAAAATTCGAATGACATGTGCACAAATTTTCATCTAATAATGTAAAAATAATCGTTTCTGGAGATGTAAAAAATATCAGTCAACTAAGAGAGAAAACTACAGGGGTGTCTACGTTGCTACTGAGATTCCTCGTACCAATTGAATTCTTTCGAGCCATGTCCTCCGCCGATGACGTTTTCCTCTGCTCGACCCGTAAATTCGGAATGTTGAAGTGCACGTTTTCCGTGCTGAAACGATGCCTCGAGGGCCGTCGCTCCGGGCTCGGCAACGACAGATTTTCCAGCTTCAATTTGCTACCACGATTCCTACGATTATTTTATTTCCATTCGTATCTTTTTCATCGTAGACTTTTTATCACATTTCAAAACAAAAAAATATATTATATATACTATATAGTATACATTTGATGAAAACCTGAATTATATTAATATGTTTTAATATACTATATATTATGATTATTTTTTTTTAATTTTTATATTTTTACTAATATTATATTTTTATGTTTTATAATTGATATTTCAATAATTCAGGTTTTCGTAAAATTTTACAGGTAAAAGCGAGTCTACTTAAATATATTCTACTTAAGTAGAAACATAGAAGTTGGCTGTTTCTACTGAAGTAGATACTGAAGAATCCTTAAGTAGAAACAGCCAACGGTAAAAATTCAACATCAGAGATGAGTGACCGTGGAAATTTGCACGAGATGAAAATTTTTGTCTTTACAATTGAATCTATATTTTCTAATGTAACCTTTCGATTCGAGTCAACATTTCTTGCAGAACCTCGATGAGCAGGGTGAACTGATCGATGTTGAGGGACGGATTGATTGTGGCCGGAAGTAGCAACGGCATTGCTTTAGTCGCCATTATATTGATGGAAAATCCGTACTTGTTGTTGCTCAATAAAATACTATAGATGTCTGGAAGGTTCATGCATCGAATAATAAATAATTATTAAAACTTCGAGTATAATAAATAACGTATTTTGTATACGTTTTTCGCTGACTCAGTCTTTGACTTACGGACGACCCGGACGATCACTTCCGGTTCGTGGAGCTTCACTTCCGTGAGGATAGGATAGAGATCGTCGGTCAGCTGTTGCATGTCCATCAAGTCGATTATTCGCTGCAGAGCGTTCATCAGAACTCTCGCGTCCATCGCCGTATTCTCGAACGCGAAAATTAACTTTGGCAACGCTATTCTTCTCAAAGTGCCCTCCTCCTTCAAGTACTCCGCGACGTTTGTCACCGCGAAATAAGCTGCGTTCTACATCGAAAAAAAAACATTTTTCACCTTTTTTTTTTTTAATTTTAACCAAAGTTTTCCCGTCTACTTATATTCGATCGATTGATTATTAAGGTAATTTTAGTGAAAAATTAATGTTGATAGATTTTCTTAGAATTTAGCACACAAATCTTCTTGGATATCATCTAAATATTTTAAAGGGTTTAACCACAGAGAAGTCAAGTCACGAGTGAATCTTAAAAAAATGATCAGGCAGTATTTTAAAATAATTTATGTCGCTTTAAATTGAGAAAAAATAATTCTTTACCAAAATCTGAATGTTCAGACTATCGAAAGATTGGTAGAGCATCGGAAGCATGTCCTCGCGGATGATGTCCCTCGGCGTTTTTTCAAAAACGTGATGTAAGTTTTCCAGAAGCACAACCGTGCCCTGGATCGACCTCTGAGCCGAAAATAATTCACTGAAAATAATTCCTCCTTTAAACAAATACATATTTCACGACGGAAAGTAACCAACCTCATAATTATCATTAAACCCATCTTGGAAAAAAAAAAGCATTTTCTAAAACACCTGTTTTATATTTTATTTTTAAAATAAAAAAAGCTTTCCTGTTTGCTATGACCAATCTTGTAACATTTTAACCCATCTTGCATTTTTGTAAGAAAAAAAAACTTTACCCATAAAAAATACCTAATTTATACTATTTTTCAAACAAAGCACATTTCTATATTGTTCATAAAAAATAAATTTTTAAAATTCTATTCCCACCGAAACGAAGGTAATATAATGTTCTCGTAATCCTCGACCGTTCCCTGCTGAATAATATAGAGCATCGGATGGAGAACGGCGGCGAATACTTCCTGAGACCTCGATTCGGCCTGTAGATAAGGCCAGATGTGTTGATACCACAATTTCTGAAATATATTCAAATGAGAGCCTGATACGAGAGGAAAGAAGAAACGGAGTGAAAAAAGTTACCCAAATGGACCGACAATGATAAAACGAGAGGTTAACTTACTCGTGGAATAAAATGGAGAACTTCCTTGAGGGTGTTTCGGTAGAAATGTGCTTTCTGATTGGGTTCTTTCATCTTAATGACGTCTAAAAATTGTAGAGCGTGAACGGAGGGGTCGCTGCGCGGAGAGCAAAAAAAAAAAGACAGAGAGAAGAGAGTATGAGCGTGTAAAAACGGTAACGAGCAACAGGTTGGCCGAAAATTAGCTTTTTTTTCGCGTTTCGTTCTTGCTCGCTCCCTCCGGCTTATCCTTCCGACGAGAATTACTTTATGATTATCACCATCAGGAGAAAGAGAGAGAGAGAGAGGGAGAAAGAACCGACGCGCTTTTAAAACCGTGAGAAAAGAGTTAAATCGTACCTGAAGTATTTTATGAGGGAGAGAAGCTGAGCTCGGGGTCTCTCGTTGGGCTCCTTGTGCAAAAGCTTTGTAACCGCTTCCTGCAGGGGAACCGGTACCCTCGACAGAATATTCTCCACCTGGGCGTACAGCTGAAAAATAATTGTGAAAGCTCTTTTTTTCTCGTTTCCCATCCACGTCCCGTTTCCCTCCCTCGATCGCGATCTCTTATTTCCTCGCTCCCTCGCTCAGACACAAAAAATATAAGAAAGCCACCCTCCGTCCCATTTCTCTCCTGATTATCAGCGCTATGGGACGGAACCCAAATCCCAGAGATACAAACTGCCTTTTCACGAGAATATGCTACTTTATCCTTTATTCTGTCAATTTTTTTAAATATTGAATGTAAGAGAATAAGAGAGTGAAAAATGATGTTCGGGCTACTATTAACTCGATTACGCGCTACACGCAGTATTTCTAATAGTCCCTGCGAATTTTTCAAATAATCCAATTCACGTATGTATATACTTCAATCTGAAAATGGTTAGTTTATTTTTCATTGAACAAAATCCAAAATGCAATATATAATATTTTTTTAATAAAAAAATTATTACTAACATTTTTAATAAAAAAAAAAAGGGGGGGTTAACAGTGATGCGGTCTCTTATTTCTGATTATTGTAAGAGGTGAATTATTATGTTAAAAGTGTGTGTTTATTTGGTAAAAGCTTAAATGTCAAAAAGATAAAAGGATGAAATAAAAAAGTAAAGGTAAATGGGTGGATAGAGCTCACGTTTTCCAACTGTCGGTGATAGTCCGAGTTGCTGTGGTTCGCTTGTATCAGAGGTCGACCGTCGTTGTATATCGATGCTATTACCATTCCCAGGCTGAACATGTCACTGCCCAGACAGCAATATTTCTGCGTCTGGATTTCTGGGGCTGGAGACATTTATTTCAGGAAATGTTTAAACGATGAGCCATCTTTTATTGAAAAATGATCAACAGTAGGTTTCATTAAACCGATTATCACTTTGAATATCAAACTTCTTAACTATTTATTTTCATTAATATTTATTATTCGGGATGAATTCATTCATAATTAAAACTATCATTAAATTATTTTTTATTTAATCTTGATTGATTATAATGAATAATAAGCTTATCCATATTCATTAAAACACGTTTCTTGATTATACTCTACCTATGTAGTCGAGATTCGGTTGTGCCATTTTCGATAATTTATTAGTCCAGGGTTGACAGGGAATTGTGTCGACTCCAGATTTATCAATGCGTTCTAAATTTCATCAAATATTCATCATTCAAAAAAATTCTAGAAACACTCGAAAAATATACAAGACAAAGATTACCTAGAAATTCAAGGCCAGACAGTTTCCACGTTCCCTTTTTCGTGATTATGATGCTGCTTGGACAGACATTCCGGTGAAGGACTTTGCACGTGTAATGAAGGAATGACAGAGCCTCGACTATCTAAAAAAATATTAATATTCATGTTTAAACTTACAGTTTTTTTTTTCATATCTTATTCATTAGTTTATGCAGTAAGAGAAATCATGATAGTAAATTTTACCATAAAATGACAACTATACAAATTATTTTACAACTAAAAATGTTTTTATAATAAAATGAAATATATTTTAAATAAAATATAGTCTAGATAAAATAAAATCAAATGTATAATAATTAGTTCAATAATAATCAGGATAGTTGTCACTTTTGTACAGAGTAAGACTTACCATACTCTTTTCTCAATTATGAATTTATTATACATTTAATATATATATATTTTTTTATCTTTAATATGGGAAAAATTGCAAGGACTGTGAGCTTGCCTGGAGCAGTCCGTATTTAATTTCCATTGGTAGCATGTCGTATTGTTTTATCATGACAGGACGATGACTCGGATTCTGATGAGGATTTTGATGCTGCTGGGCGATCGAATTCGCTTGATTTGCTGTCGCAGCGAGTTGCTCTTTGTAGGCCAAAACGTTCGCCAGGCTTGCCAGCACCGGCTCCGATGCAAAGGCCAACGTCTCTGCGCATTCTTTCACCGAGGTGATTATCTAAAATACCCATCAGCTAAACGTCAAAAAATCCAGAAACGTTGTTGAACAAATTACTTTTCTTATTCGCAAGAATAAATAAAAAGACCTGGAGCAATTTTGGATGACGATATTCCTCGAGATATCGCGGACAAGTCCGCAATATTTCCGTGATTGTTTCCTTGCGTCGGGGCTTGTGGATTTTCTCGACGGAGCGTTTGTCAAAAACGAAAATCGAGACCTCCTGTCTCGAGATATTTTTTACGAAAATTTATTAGATTACATTATTCGTAGTGAAAACGTCATTACATTTTTGTATTTAAATAAAAAAAATATTTAAAGAATAGCTTATGTAAATTAAAAATTCGATAAATATACACATCACTTTTATTACACAGTTTGTTATGAAGATGAGGGTCGGGCTGGTATTCGTACGAATTTTTTCTTACTGTATAGCTTCATATATATATATATATCATTTTAAAATATTTTTATTTCATAAAATTAGTATCTGATAGTCATATCAGCAGGGCCTCCTTATAATAACAACAAAAAATATTTGTGAAAAATATTTATGATTGAACAAGATGAAGAAAAGTCGATATATCTATAAAGCGATTAATGATTGTAATGAGCTTTGAAACGAGATGGATTATTGTCTGGTGCTCGGTATAGGGGATGGCTATGTACAAAACCTGTTTGTCGCTCTTTCTGTAAGCATCGAAAATCCTCCAGGCATGCTCCGGGCCAGCGGTCGCCGTCGGAGTATGACTTCGCAACTCGAACTCCACCCAAATCGGATTAGACTCAACGACGTTAGGTGTACTTGCGTTCTTGAAGATAAACATTGTGTGTGTACGCTTCCATCCAACGCTACCGCTTTCCACTTAGCTTGTATTGTCTGCAAACAAATTGTAACCGAGAGGAAAAGCGATGAGTATGCACGCGCGGTCTAAATTGCAGCTCGGCGAGACGACGCGAAACGAGACGCCCGGCTTTTCATCAGAATAAACAAGAAAAAAGCAACATTTCTTTCAAGGTATATACTATACATATAGCCGTCGCGTCAACACACGTGCCAACGATATTAAATTGATACTTTTGCACTCGCAATATCAGTTATTAATCGTTCCCGATCGATTCTTATATGTCTTTTTTATTTTTCAATTTCTTCTTTATGTCCATTTTTTTATAGTTATACTACTATATATAAAACCTAATTTTATACATTGCGACGATTAAGGATTTTGTGTTAACAGAAAACGAAAATAATGGAAAATTTTTGAAAATTTTACTGTAAAAAATAAAATTGGTTGTGTAAAAATTTCACGACGATTACGAAGCTCCTTATTAAGATATTAGATCTTGAGTCTACAATGTTTTTTTTTTTTTCAATTAATTTTGAGCAACTTTTCTTAACAAATGTTCATCATCCTCGAAGAAAAAACGTTGTTAAATATTAGATATTTTTTGTAGTTGAATAACGCCATGAAAAAATTTGATAAAAATTAAAAAATTTGAGCATGTAAGCGTCGAATAATATAAAGATTTTATTGATATAAAATTTTTAGAAGGTTCGATGTAACACACCGTCCATCCCAGCCTTAACTATCGTTTATTCCTCGTCTGCTTCGCTTGACGACAAAAGAAGCGCGATCGACTTTTCAGCGGGAGGAGAGAAGCAAAAGAAGCGCCTTTATTACGTGTCCTCCCTAAAAAAAAAAATTCTCCCCCATATTTTCTCCCTCTCTTTTTCTTTTTGCCATCAGATATATCGCGCGGCCGCGCGACGTTTATAGTCGCGATTGGGGTATATCGGTGGGAGTCTGTACGAGAGAGCGTTTTTTTTTTCCCCGAGATCAATGAGGGAGGACAGAGTGGATTCTTTTCGACCTTAACTCCCTTGCTCATCGCCCCTGTCAACCCTCCATCGACCGAAATCCTTTATCTATAAGCCCGCCGCAGCGGCGATCCTCCGTCGTCTCTTCGACAGCTCTTTTTCCAACCCCCCCACCCCCCACCCCCGCCTCCCGCTGGGCTCCCCGGACACATTCGTCATTTTGCAAAGATGTATTCGGATCTCTGTGGCAAGTATAAAAAGAATTTTCGGACAAATTCTCAGTCCGTTCGTTCGAGCGAGATTGGATTCTGGCTCCGAGGGAAAATAATTCGCGTGATCCCTTATTCTCCTTGAAAATTTCATCAGCCATCAGCTTGTATATTCGAACGAATGAAAATAAGAGAAAAAAAATATTCAAATTGATGAGACGAGGAAGGCTGAAATATCGATATTCCCGGAAACTATATGTGTGTAGTGAAAAAGTCGATACGCGGATATAAAGACTAATGCGGGATTAAAATTCGACCTCTCGATAAATCTGTGCACGGCCCATCCTTGGTCTGTCTTTCATCCTGCACGAAACTTGTTTTTTTTTCCTCTTCTGTGCTTGCTCTCCGGCCAACGAGTAAGATGCTTATTCCACCCAATCGCATTCACGAAAGGGAAATTGCCGAGGTAAAAGAAATGTTTGTAGGATGTACCTTTATCATCATATAAAAATATATGCATCGTTCTTTTCTTCTCTTTTCTGCAAAAATTTACGAGATCTCTGTAAAATAATTGAAGAGAAATCGGAAGTATGTACAATCACTGATAAAAGTGATTTTTCTCATAATTGATTAAACTTATAATTCATATAAATTTATAGTTTTTATACTGTACATTTATCAAGACGTCGCTTGTTAGCTTTAATATCGTTTAACTGCTTGTTTTAAATTTTTGTTTTTAAAAAAACTTTCTGTATAATCTTAATGATTGGCATGTTATTCGAGCAATTAAAAATTTAAAAATTTCATTGAGACTGTTTTAAAATTGTAGTTTATTATTAAAATATCGTATATCGAATGCATTTATATATTTGTTTAATATGATACGTGTCACTTGACAAATTTTAATATTTCACCTTGTAAAAATATACAGTGTATTTCTTCAATTACTATTTTTAAAAATCAATTTAAATCTTATAATACAGTATAACATACATTAGTTGAAAAATAAAATCAAAAAATTGTAAAATGATGATTTTCTATCATCCAGAACTTGATTATTTCTCAGTGTAAATCTAAAATTTCAAATGAATTATTTTTTCCTACTATATCCATTAAATTTTGTTAAATATTAATTTGGTTTTACAAAAAACATTCATCTTACGGAATGAGAAATTTCATAGATTCGAGAACAAGAAGAGAAAATCTAATGAACTCCGATCCAAATTAAGATTCAACCTTTAGTCATTAAATTCAACAGTGAAACAAAAGAGAGAATCAAATATACTGTACATTCTGTCAAAAATGAATGCAACATCCACGGTTAATTAAACCGAAAATGGAAAAATCGTGTCAATTACAAGAGCATGATAAAAAATAGCCCGTATACAGAGACTGTATCGTGTTCGAAGTTTTTTAAGACATTTTTAAAAGTTTTTTCATTAAAAAAGAAGAAGAAAAAGGAAGCGTTTCAAAAAAATGGATCGTCTTAGCAGAAGTTTGAGAGGATGAGATCGGTTAAATCTCTGGATGAACAAGGATGAGCTGAAAAGTAACGAAGTAGGGGTCGAGGAAGAAGAACGGAGCTGTCGGAAGTATATGGGAAGCGGGGAATGGATGGAAGTCCGGGGGGATGAGGAAAGGTTGAAACAGAAGGCAAGAAGGAAAGAGCTAGGTTTCACGCGCATAATGCACGAGTGTATTGTATAGATGAGATACGCGCCGGAAGCGACGATCCTCGGAAAAGGAAATTAATCGAGCCCCTCGCGTGCACACCCGTAATTCAATTCAGGCGGGAAACTCGGTAGAGTGTTAGCAAGCCAGACGGAAAATTCAGCGAGTATACGCGACACGGAGACGGCTGTATCCGAGTTTGTGCTGTATTGTGATGCCGAGGGGAGACATCCGAGCTAGAGAAAACGAGAGGGATTCCAATTGCACCGGAGTTTGCAACACCCCCCCCCCGGATTTCCGCCGCGCCCCTCTGACCCACATACATTTGTGTACTCGCGTCACCTTTTATTGTATTTACTTTTTGATTTACCTCTAATGGGACTATTTATTTCTCGATTAGTCAGCCGTACAAAGGAGCCCCCGCCCCTTGTGTCCTCGCGATTATATGCACAATCCTCCAACTGCGAGCTTTAAGCGAAAATCTCCATTGAGAAACTCGTTCGCGCGAATTTCGAGAAAAAAAAAACAAATTTTTTTTCTCCTTTTATTATGGTGTCGCGACGCTGTGATAATTAATTCATTAACTCTTTTCTCCCCAATTTATTAAATTATCGACACACGTTGTCTTCGCGTCGGGCGAGAGTCGCTTCATCCCCGAGCGAAAGTTTCGTCCGATACAGAGATTTTTTTCCATCAGCCCGTCCCAATTACGTCGGCCCTGGAAAATTAGAATAAGGCGAGTTATGAATCGTCGAAGCCCGGCGGACGTTTCGTCCGCTTTTTCCTGCCGAAGCTTAATTGAACCTTTGGATAATTTCGCGAAATACATGTCAGACCGAGAGCGCGTTCGTATATACGGTTGGGAATAAAAAAAAGTGGAGGATCCGGATAGAAGATAAAAAAATATATATGGGTGACGACCGCGCGGGAACAATGCCGCGATTGAAATTCATACTTTTTCGATCCGGATAATGAATTTTATTTCTCTGATTAACGATTCCTTCTCTCGACGTCGGGCGCTAATCGCTAGAAGGATGGGGGGGGGGCCGGGGGAACCGGGGGATATTTAATTGGGTCGAGAAACGCGTCGGATTAGTTATGGTTTTTGGCGAAACGTTTCGCTCGCGTTTACGATAATAGATATCGTCGTTTGGAGCGTAGTACGCGGCGCAACGGGATAAGAGAGTGTGGTCAGACACGAGACCGCGCGCCGGTCTAGCGTTACATATGGAAGCGGGTCGTCGGAGAGAGCTTCTCCCCAGCGGACACTTTGCAATTATTTACGGCTCATGATGTCGGGACCTAGATACATGCGAATGGAACATTAACGTCCAGCCGACGAGCTTCTCGTTCGGCACACCCCGCGCGCTCTCACCTCTCTCGGGCAACGGTGCAACCTGCACGAGCTTTAACACGATACGGGAAAGCTCGCCGGTGTGCGGCCTTCGCAAACTCGATAATACACCGCGCACACGAGAATCCACATACAAAACTCAGGAGCAAACTAATCAACGCTTTTATGTATCTAAATAATCTCCATTCGCCCGCATTTGTCTCGTCCCGTCTTCAATTATTGAATTTAACCTCGAATCATCGACACTTCTACCACGGTAATAATTCCTTACACTCATTTTATTTCGGCTCTTTTTGGCATTTTATCCATATATTGTACATTTTTTTCAAGTTATATTCAATTAACTTATTTCCATCTCATGGTCATATATAGTGAACAATACAAATATATCGTTTTTATCGTCAGTTATGATTTTTATACAGTTTGTCACAATATTTCAACTTTTTCTTCTTTTTTTTGTATCCCTTATTTTTTCATGAAAACTTTTTTTCCTGAATCACAAAGAATGATCTCATTATTTAATAAAAATAGAATACATTTAATAATAATAATAATAAATTTAATAATATGTAAAATTTTCAAAAGTTTTTCAACATTATCAATTTTGGTTACAACATCCTTAATTGAAATATTTTATAAAAATTATCATTAAGATTTTCACGCAACTCTTACTTAATTAGACGAATAATAAAATCTTAAATGTTCAATTGTATAGGCTAAAACGTGAAATGAAAATTGGGAAAGCGTCGCGCTCGGTGCTCGCATTCACTTTAGCAAAGACTCATCGCCCCACGCGCTTTTGTTTCTTCTTTTCAGTCTCTCTGCTTTTATTCACTCCGGGCAGGTATGCCGGGGGTAGTAAATATTTCACGCGTCCTTCTTCCGCCTCTCGCTCGTGTTTTGCTGCTTCTTCTTGTTTATTCAATGTCATATCAGGTGAGTGAGAAACTCTCGAGAAAATTTTAAAAAATACATAAACTCAAGGCTCTCTATTTTCCGTCACGTGTGGCCAACAATTTTTTTGCTATTTTTTCGCCGATCGTCGCTGAAAAAAATGAAATAACTAAAAGTTCATGGCCGCGGGCCATGCGGGAGCCACCGATTTTTCAGCGACGATAACAAACGCAAATCCCAAAAATTGAAGCGTCGGACGGAAAAAATAATCCACGGGGATTTCAGTTTTTTTCCCCGACGACTCTCGAATTTCGCTCTCTTTATATTCGGGAAAAAAACGATATAATGACGAACAAATAGCCTGTCAGCGGCGAGATCGATTCTTTTTTATTCCGGGGAAAAAAAATAAACTCATAAATGTATATGGCAAAGGATTTATGTATTTTTTTGACGATTCATTCAGGAAAAATTATCGAAAAAATCGCGCGGATTTCCGCACGTCCGCGGACGGGGAATAATGATGAGCGAACCTTTTTTTTTGTTTTCTCTCCACCGCGAGCGTGTAAAAAATTCATGGGGATCCATTTCACCCGCTTGCTTCTTTGGCAGACGTGTATTAAAATGGCGGTTTTATAATGCAATAAGTTTATCTCTCGGGGGGAGGGGGCGGGGGCGTACATATTCACGCCAAAGAATAAGAGCCCGTGTGTGGTAGACGCGGTGAGAGTGAATTTTTAAAAGTCCGCTGCAGAGTCGCTCCGCCCTCGGCTCCGACCCGCCGGAGCCCCCGCCGCTTCTTCTTTCTTTGCGCGTACGTTTATTCGCCGCGGGTGCACACCCCCGCACCTGTCGCAAGTCCCCGTGCGCCTTTTTGACCAATTAAAAAGTGGCCGTGACCGGCCGATAAAATATGACACCGAAAACTGGGACACATTCGAGCCACGATTCGCACTCGCGGGTCTTCCCCCTCAGCACAAATCATCTTCCAACGAAAATATTCATGAGGTTTAAGGTACATACATCCATGAAACAATTTTTTTAGGAATTTGTTAAAATTTTGCCTAAACTATCTTTGATGCCATGTGCATGTGTCTATTAAATTTTAATAAGTTTTTCTGCATGATTCGAGATATTCATTATCGAAAATCATATAATTTTTTCTATACTCTCCCATAAGAGCACACGTTTTAAATACATATATTGCGATCTTCTTGAAATTTTACTATTATATAATTTTAAGTATAATCATTTAATAATTTAATATAATTTGAGTATAATTTTATTTACACTTCATTTTAATTTATTGCGTTATCAAGATTATGTATAGCTCTTATAATTCGTCGGATTGACATGTTCATTATTATTTTATTTCATATCATATCAAAGAGCTTGTGAATTCAGAGCATGTAATACAACGCCGACTATTTGAAAAAGAAAAGTATAAAAGAATTTCAATCAAGAGAAAGCTTTGTTTTATTGAATGTACAGGATATTCTCTTCCATTCACGCTTTTCAATCAAAATTTTTGATCAAATGTAACACTGGTGATAGTAAACTGTACAGAGTTTTTCAAAATCAAATATTACTCTATTTTTCCAGAGCGTTGAAATGGCAAAAGTTATATTTATTTTAAAAAAATGTGCAGAATATCGAATGTTATACATATAGTAATAAATTATGTACACATATAAAAAATACGAATACCACAATGTTATATTCATCGATTCAGTCAAAATTCAGTGTGGCAGAGATCGCGGCGCGGCCTCGCGAAATTCCGCCGAGGGACAAATCATCGATGCGTACGTGCCAGAATTGGAAGTACAGGCAATTTCGTCGGGTTGACGATACATTCTCCGTGGCGCATTCAACAAGCTGCTTACGCCGAAGGCGTACACGTCCCGAAACCGCACATAAATTTGTACATGGAGAGAATTTCGTACGACAATAATTTACTATGTTTTTTCTGCTCGTTCAAATTTCAACATATTTTTCGTAATAAAACACAACAATTCTGACAATTTTGTGATAAATATTTCATTATCTATTGTTTATTAGGAATTCAGGAAAAAGCTTTTAATTTTATTTCTTTTTATTATATTTTTTTTCTCGTCTTATAGCGGAATTGGGAAAAAGGGGAGGAGAAAAATAAGGACGAGAGAGCGATCGACACGCAACACATCGGAATCTTGATCACGAGAACAAACATCATCCCTGTTATTTATTCGGGGTAAAAGCGAAACCTTAATGAAGCCAGTACTATACGTGAACGGCTTTGCAAAAGAGAATTTCGTTCATTCGAATGGCAAGGCATTATTGATTGAACTTGAAAATAATACTTAAAAATTCTCAATATTTTTCAACGAAAAAAAAAAAAACGTGATCTCCGACGAGAAAGATATGCAAATGAATTTTGAAATTTTGTCCATTTTTGCGAGGAGAAGGTTTGAGAGATCAGTTTTTATTTCTCCGAATGATTGTTTCATCCGCCGTTCGACGAAAAACTTTGACGGCCAATTTTCACTCGAAAGCAGAAGTGGGAAAGCAGAAGGCAGAAAATCGATAGACAGAAAAAACGAGCTGACTCGGACTAAATTCACGGAGAGAAAAACGAGCGAGGTAACGCATGACTGGAATAATCCGAACGTTTCTATTATTCAAATCTTTGCTGGCACGATAGCTAACCGGACCGGTCAGCAGTTGCCTCGGAAATTAGTCGGACATGATAATCAAACGAGACAAAGGGGTAACTTGCCTTTCAGCGAGTTTCACGACGAATAGTGGAAGATGATTCAACAAAATGCAATAGTATAAGAGCCGAATGAACGGTCAAAGGATAAATTAGACAAAGACGAAAAGCTCCTAAATTTTCTCTAACTTTATTCGTCCTTTATTACAGTTAAATTTTAACATTCATGACTTTTCAAAGTAATAATAATATTCTATATTTAAAAAAAAATCTACAAGTTAATTAGTCATGTCTTTAAAGGTTGAGGGAAAAAAGTACAAAAAAAAAACAGTATAAATATAGTATCAAGAAAACGTTCTTATATAGTTGAACACCTATATAAGGTTTCCTTCTATTTTTTTAGTTTAAATTGTTTTAGTTTTAAATTGATTTTCTTATATTACAAACTATTCGGACATATCCATAAATAAATATTACAATGAAAACCAAATTTGTTTGATTTAACAATATTTTAGTTCCACTATACGTTCAACGATATTTTTCAGAGAATTGAATTAAATTTTTGTCGATTTAAATGAAGTTTAATTATTTCCAATAAATATGTTGTATAAACTAAATATTTTCCAACTAAATCTGTTATCGGCGGTGTGTTATATACATATTTTGATAAATAATTTATTTTAGAATTCAACGCTTCCATTCCTTTTTCGATAAATCAACAGACGAGGAAAGTTCAGGAAAATTTTGTCGAAGCATATAAATCGCAGTGTTCGCCAGAGCGAGGTGGATGTTAAAGTCCCACAGGTAAAAGTTTCTCGGCGGAACGAACGAGACGACGAATTATAGCGAGGAGTGTCGGGGATCGGGGCTGATGTGTGTGTCTCAGTTGACAGCGCGCGCGAGGAGACTTCTCCTCCAAAGTGTCTCTTTCTCTCTTTGACTCATCGCTCCCGCACTCACATGTGCAAACACAAATGTTTCGCAGCACACGGAACCTTGAAACTTTCACTAATTTACGACGTGCCGAGTACCAATGAGCTCACTTTCGTCTAAAATAGCACAGTGAAACTTCAAACGAGATCTCTCTCTCCCTTTGTTCGAAAATGTAAAAGTTTTTTGTCGAGCCACCTTTTTCAGCTGACATCAGCGAATAAAAGAAATAGAAACACGATGGGAGAAAACGTGAACGTGACCCGGCTCGTGCTCTCTTTTTCACTCTTATATTTTTACAAACATCTGTAAATAGAAGAAAAAAAAAGAGGGATATTTTACGGGAACGGACAGCCACGTAACTTTTCATCGGATTGACATTATTTCGAGTGAAACAGAGATCGCGGAAAATAGAGGACGATTTTTCTAACTAGACCTCTCTTTCCCTCTTTTTTTTTCTCCCTCCGTGTCTCTCTTTCTCTTTGAGCCCTCGTCGAGCATCAAAGAAACGCCCTCCTCGTTGGTGCGCTTATAAAAGTTTTTCTCATTATTGAAGAGGATCGAATTTACCCACCGAGAAATAAAGTTTATCCTTTTTTTTCCAGGAGGCATCGCGAGATTGCTTGGTTTTAAGTAGAAAAGTCCGTAGCTTTTGCCGATCCCGGACAAAAAAAGGGCAACGTTCAGCGAAAAAAAAAACAAAAGTATGTACAATTATTCCCGGGAATATTTTGTGTGCGATAAAAAACGTTCTGTCGCGGAAACGAGACCGCGGGTATCCGAAGGCGGTCGGAAAGATTTTTTTTTACGATCCGGTTAGGTTTTACCGCATCAAAGGGAAAACGTGTACGCTCGCGGTAAGAATAATCTCCGCGGTTGGTCGGACGCAATTTTATGGTAAGCAAGACAACATTCAGGTTTCCTTCTGGCCAACCACGACACACGTGTACCTTTCTAGCGAATACATTCGAAATTGGGTTCAAATTTTTTTTACTGTGTGCAATTTTTTCAAAATTATAACTACACGAAACTCTCTCGTTATTGCGGCTGACGCGATTTTTATTCCCATTCTTTGCTATTATTATTTAAATTATAGTTCAATAGTTTTCTGTCAGTTTGTTTGTGTCGAGTGTATGAAATTTATGAAATTAAAAAATTCCTTTATGAAAAACTTACGAGTTTGCCTTATTTTGTAAATTCATTCTCAACACTTGATTTTCTATATGATTTTTATTTTCATTTATTACACGTACTTCGTTGATGTCAATTCTCAAGTGTACAAATGTTCTCCTGTTATCCATAGATTATGCGCATATAATAATCACTCCAGTTGTCATCTTATTATAGTTGGAATACGACGATTTCCCTCTGCGTATAGTTATACAGAATAAACGTCGAATGAATCCGATCGGACTTGGAGTTTCGAGGTAATTGAATACGCCATTGTTCCTTGGTGCGAACGTTGTATCGATATTTGAGAGTGGGTTTATATATATACATGTATGTATGTATATGCATGGACGGAATCGCGTAAAAAGTTGAATCGCGAAAATGTTTGCAATTAACGAGTGGTCGTCGCGAGGGCGTCGAGTCCAGCAGCGATTGATGAAAATTTTCGGTGAACGAGTAAGGATAAATTTGCGAGTAATCCGGATTGATTCCCGTCAAAGGTTTATTGTGTTTAATCAGAGTGGCGAGCTGGTCTCGTTTACCCTCAGCGAGCTGTCTGACTCGAATATATATTTAGATTGGATCCTGGTTTGGTCGCCGTACAATCGGCAGGCGTTGCCACGGGGAATAAGGTCCGACCATTCATCGATACAAACCACTGAGATTACAATAGAGATCGGTGCCGGGTGACGACGAAAGCGTGGGAGGGCGAGCCTCGAGTGGGCTACGAATCATTCGCGAGTATCCATCAGAGAATGTACTTCGATTTCAAGGGACTTGAGGGCCCATCAGCATTCCGATCTCGTTCATCATGCTTCGTTAATTTCTAGCCTTCGACGATAAATTTGGTTAAAACTTTATATAAAGGGGAATTCCGCGCAGTTATTTCAGAAATGCGGTTACAATTAGTCAGTAAAATTTTTAATTGATACGTGTTGTTTCAAAGTTTGAATAATTGTGTGTCAAATGTTTAAATAATTCACTAAACGATTTCAAAGTTATCACATTTCTAATCATTAGAATTCTTACAATTCACTTTTTCTTTTAATTCACGTTTTACAGGGATGATTGTCAAAAGTGAGCATTGAGAAATCTTTCTAATTCCTCCTCAATTATTTATAGTAATTTTTTCATGACGTTATTTATTTAAGATTTATATTGTTAGTTAATAATTTACATAAGCCTTCTTTAACGTCATTCTTTAAAAATGTTATCTTCATAACATTGAAACGAAATTTGTGAAATTTGTTTGCGTTCTTTTACAAAAAACTTGTTTTCATTCAAAATAGATGACTTCGGTATAGTTTTTCTGTGTTTGATGAAGTATCGTGTAATTTCTTGAGCGAGCATTGATAATTTTTAGCCTCTGATACAAAATTCAGCGAAAATATGAGAATAATTTGCTCGAAGCTCGCCATATTTGCAGATAATTAAATAAATCTACTCGGTCAATTTTTTTGTCGGCCTTTCATTGTCCCTTGGCTGGGTTCTCGTTATTAAAAAGAAATCAGCGAGAGGATGAAGATAAGGAGACGAAATAAACACTCGAGTGGGCGCGAGGGAGGCCGTTGCGCGCGAAGGGTGAAAAAGGTGATAAGGGTGGAAGACGGAGTGCCGCCGAACACTCGGGAGGGGACCGCGAGGACGAAATAAACGAGACGAATAAATCGAGAGTCTGATAAGAAAATTGGAGGCGGATCTCTCTCGCAATAAACTCCGAGATAAGGAAAAGCCATGACAAGGAGATGCGGGACAAAGGGCATGCGAATCCCGCGACTGGCACCTACCTAAAAAAATAACAGATTGCATCCGTCAATTGGCGAAAATGAAAAAAAAAAACGTCCTCGGGTCATAAATGTTTCCTAAGAGAATGATGGTATCCTCGATTTTTATGCCGGAACATCAGAGACGAGAAATTTTTTTCCCGAGAGAATAAGAAAATTAATTAGCGAATAACGAAACACGAGGACGATTTCCTTTCGTGGAATCAAACCAAGTACAATGAGGGATCTCAAAGTTTTTCACCGGAACGAACCGCGGCGGGTAAACCAGCCGAAGAATAGACTTCCGAGAGGGCTTCTCATTTTTTTCTACTCTCGGTCTCGCTTTTCTCTTTTTTATGACGTGATTGACGTCAGGTCATGCGAACGGTAAAACAGCAGCGCCATTCTTTCCATTATTGTGCTCTCAGGAAACGCAGCGCTGGGGTTGGATGCTCAGCGAAGTAACGTGCTTTGATGGAAAAAACGAGAAAAAAAAGGAGAGAAAAAATCAAGAGGGAGAAAAAGAGCACTTTCAAAAGTATTCACGAAAATAATGAAATTATTAAAAAAGAAAATAATGAAATGTGAAGAAGATATATGCAGCGGAGACAATCTTCCTCGCGCTGCTTTCATTCTATTTCTCGAAAAAGGAAAAAAATTCAAAGTGGAAAAAGCGGATGGGGAATAAACACGACAGAGGTCGAACCCTCGTTAGACAAAATCGAGGAAGTGGCAATTAAGCGTTCTCCCTCGTTTTATTTTTCTCTCTCTCTCTCTCTCCATTTTCCCTCTCCCTTGGAATTTTACTTGACGAAATGCCGACACGGAGATGAAGAGTATTTTCGTTTCGGTTATAATTTCAACGAAAAACGATGAAAAATAAGATGAAACAATAACGCCTGAGAAAGTTTGCGAGAGCGGCTTAAAAATTCATTCGTGAAAAGTATGAGCGCGAAGGAACGAAATACCAGTCGCATTACGACAATAATAATAATAATAATAATAATAATAACAGAAGAGATGAAAATCGTATTCTGTGGAAAAGAGAAAGAAGAAAAAAAAATTAAGAGCAAAAAAATTTGTTTATATTAAAAGAAATGTGTAAAAAGTGAAATGGAAAAACTTATTATTTACTCAGATTATATGGCTGCTCCGAGCCAATTGCAACTGATTTTAAAAATTTATAAAACGTGTATTTAAAGTATGGTAAAAGAAACACCCAAATTATTTATAAATTATTTCAGAATTCATGATTGTTTGACATCTAGTCTTGGACACATTTAATTGCCCGTTTATGAATTTTCCGTACGACTTTCGTGGCCGTGCGGGGCAATGTCGTATACTCGCTAAATAACAATTGGGTCGCATGTAATGGAGTCTGGATGGTATTTGATATGCGCCATGACGAAAAGCTTCCGCCTACCCCAGGATAACGCGGTAAGGCAATTCTCCGGGCAGGCAATATAATTGCATCATCTGAGAGCAGAGTAGAATGCTCGTCTAGACGTATCGCTGCGTGCCTCTCGCTCCGGTCGTCCCTGATGGGTATCCTGATGCTTGTCCTTGGAATTCCAGCGAGGAATAAGGAGCCTTCGTTATCCAGTCATGAATAATATTAAATTTAATTCTGGCGCGTGCATTTAATTCTGACGTCGAGATTTTCAGCAGTACACCCTGATAATAATAAGCTTCTCATCGTATTCCTGACGCAAAAACCTCGCTTTTTTACCGCCAACTCGAAGATCGCACGGCCGAGAAACGATTCGCCAAAAAATATGTCGAGCCTCCCGAAGTTAAATTCTCACGGCATTCCGGATATTCGTTCCCGGATGTCGGCCTGCCCACGCGTCTCGCAGCGCCCCGGGGAAACTCGAAAACCCATGAAGGGTTATTCGAATACGTTATATCGTGGGATAAAATTTATATTCGCGTGGGCGAATTTTATAAACGTGACATAAATTCACCGAAGCATGTTTTCACGATACATAGTTGGGCTCTACTGTCGAATAATCGTTGTTTTTCAACGCGTTTTGCTTCAAACCGCATATTATTCAAAAAGGGAACACGATACACGCGATATTTGACTGAAAGGTATACTTTATTATCGCTACACGTAGCACGATCCACGTTTTTCTTTTCATGCTTTTATTTTTCAAAAGTAAAATATACACGCTATACAATATACAATTAATACATAATACGTTTGTTTTATATTTACGTAAAATAAAATCGTGAAAATATAATAACGCACTGGATTATATCATTTTCCATAAAACTATATAAATATGTTAAAAATTATTTCTCAGTGACTGGCTTCCTAATATCATCGTAATATTTTACACGACGTTATAAAAACGTTTTTTTTTTAATAATTAAACAAAATATAATTTAATATTGAATAAAATTCTGTAAAATTTTACGTTATTTCTTATTTTGAACACAATAAAACGTTCTTAAAAAGTCCCTTTATTCGGGGGAGGGGGATGAGAATAAGCGTTGATCGGTCGTGAAATTCGCGGGAAAGATTTTTCGCACGATCGAGAGCCTCGAATATTGATTCTGTGGGAAATAAAAACAAACGAGCCTCGAGGGCGAGAGAGGACGGCGGAATCGGAGACTGAAAATCGTTGAGGAATAAGGAATGAAGAAAAAAATATCGGGGACGGCGAATCGGGAGCAAAATTATACAATGGGGTGTCGAAGAAACGTGACGAGACAGAAGGGACAAATATAAATTTGATCGTCCTTGGCGAGAACGGCGAAGGAGAGAAAATGTCGAGGCGGCGGTGTACGCAGAGCGCGCGAGCCAAGTAAGCCGAGCGCGCGATCGGGATGAGCTTCTCAAGCCCGCCGGTTCTTAGAGCCCTCGCCGCCGGGACTCGAGAAGGAAATACGATTCTTGATGGAGACATTTCCTCTTTGCCCCTCCGGGCTCGGCTCGTTTCCTTTTCCGCTCGTTTCATCTGTCGTCCATTCTCTCTCTCTCTCTCTCTCTCTCTCGCATCACCACGTCGCTCTTGCCACCTTCTTTTTTTCCTTTCCGTCTCAACTTCGCTTTTGCCCACTTTCCGCACCCGACCAGTTTCCTCCCCCGTTTTTCCACCTTCATATCCTTATTCCCATTGCCGCGATACCTTGCCCGCGCTTCTTGCCTCTCCCCTTTATTCATCCGCATCCCTGTAACTTCCTAGAAAAATATTCCTTCCCTTCGGCCTGCCTGACATTTTACAACGTGGAAAATATATGAGCCGGAGAATAAAAATTATTCCGTTGGTCTTCCAGTACGAGAAATATCAATTATTTTTGTTACTATACTGCGAATATACTATATAGTGTCTCGAGGAAGTTGCTCAGCCAAAGTCGAAATTTGTAGAATTCGATAAATCATCCTCGACATATATATAATATAATATGTTTCCTGATTTGAAACATATATAAACGGAATTTTATTGAAATTTTCTAAGAATTTTTCAAGGGAGACTTCATTAAGGCGTTTTTTTTTTTCAAAAAAAAACTGAGTATACTCTGCAGCTTTTAAGGTACGTAATAAAAATAGATCTACTTTGTACTTGAACTATTGGCTTTTTCTCATAAAAAAAACAGTTTACGTGCATGCGAATCTTTGAGGAAAGGTGTCGGGACGTTGCGGTGAGACTCTGCGTAAGGTCGCCTTGAAATCTGGCACCGTTCCGAACGTCCAGCGGTTATTGTGTCTTCCCAATCGATGTTCGCGGCTTGACCAATTACGTGAGACACATTATCGATAGAATTGATCAACGGGTGTGCGACATACAAATTCCAGGCTTACCGAAGGGTCAACCGTACTCACCGCGACGTGTTTGCCTCGGTACGTATACACGTTCCGAATTCTCTCAGGGTGTGTGTATCGTGAAAAAATCAATTTCGCACCCTCCGCTATTTTTTCGACCCCCCTAAAAAAATTTCATCCGACCCCTCAAGATGTTTTCTTTCCAAGAAACACGAATTAGAGTCTCTCATATTTTCGTACGAAAAGAGCAAATGTATGAAAAGATAGTACGGTAGATATATAAGGAGCATTAGTAATTCAGCGTGTATATGAAAAGAGAGGATAAAAATTCATTTTCCGAGAGAAAATGCGCACCTGGGTACAATTGCGGGGAGAGAAAGACAAAAATTATTGTACCCGAGGCTGCTACGATCTCGTATTTATGTATATCGATAAATTCGCGTTAGGGATGCGTGCTACGAGAGAAAAAAATTACGGCGTGTATGCGTCCTCGAGAAACGAAGGGTCGCTGAAAAAACGAGAGAAGAAAAACAAGGAGGAGGAAAAAATGAGAGAGAGAGAGAGAGGGAACGATTCTTCAGGGGTTCTCTCCGGCTAGCACAGTCCTCGGAAAGTCCTGATGGGAAACGAGATTCATCCTGCAGCGCACACGCGTTATCCTCGACTCACGAAAAAGTTTTTACCCAGTCGGTTTCTTCGTATGAAATAATAATATTTGTAAGGTATAAAATAAAAGTTTGCCGACTATTAGGGTTGAATATATTTTAAAGAATATATTATCATTTGTTTCGGGGACGAGCTTCTGAGCTTTTTCCTCTCTGCTATACCTTTCTTGAATAAATTCTACCGTTACTTGATTCGATATTCATTTGTTAACAAATCATAATCAGAGTTGCGGCTATGAATGCTAGTCAGGGAGTTTGTTTGCAATTTTTAAAAACAGTTTGAAAATTGAAGACAGTTTTGTACAGTTACAAACTAAAATCAGTGAAGTAAAATATTTTTATTTCATAAAATGATATAAATTACTGACGTCTCTATTTTCATAATTCATTGCAACCCTATATTTACTAAATTTCTTATTTATACATCATGATAACTCATATTTTATATTATTACTATTTTTTAACGATATTTTGTAAATTTCTCGTATCTTAAGAATCATATTTGTCTATCTGTCTCTCGGCTCACTCTCCTTTCTTTTTTGTTCCATCGCAAGTAGGAGAGAGGAAACAGAAAGAGTAACACCAGAATAAGTTCCAGAGTTTTCACCGAGTCAGGATGATCGTAAAAGTTCACGTTTACCCAAGTTGCCTGATGAGTTTTGTCGAAACTTTCATCGAGCAAGTCCAGATTATTCTTGTGCCAAGACAAGTCGACAGTGATTTGCCTTTTTCAATTTTTTGGTTTTTTTTTTGTTTTTTTGTTTCTCTTTAAAAAAGTGTTAATATTTCTCACGAGACGTCGACGAGAGAAATGACAATTTTGAGTTCATTTGAAAAAAAATGCTCAGAGTTTTCAACATTTTTCATAAAATTTCGGTCTCGTCATGGTCATTAATTTCCATACCAATTATCATGATCGATCATTTGGTGACTAGTCAAAAGTTCCATTGGGAAAGTTCATACTTTAAATTAGACAATAAATTGACAATGATTTTCGTCTTTTAGTTGTTTTCTTTTCCCCAAAAAGGTTAATAATTTCGTAAGAGTTTGACGAGACACGGCAATTTCGAAGCTTAGAACAGTTGCTCAAGAAATTATCGTATTTTTTATGTTTTTCACAATAATTTTGTTATGTGTAAATGAAGAAAGTTGTAAATTCAAAATATTATTCAATACAATTCAGAAAATCCAAATTTTTATATTTTAATATTAATTTAATACTCTTGCACATTCTTTTCTTTTTTTTAAAAAGTGTAATACTTCTTGTGATAAGTTAATGATAATTATAGTACTCTCGCGTCTCGTGTTCGAAAAAAAAATTGTTTCGATTAAAATAATGGAATTCGCTTAATTTTTTATGATATTTATGAAATTCTTTATGCAAATTAAATTCACATCAATCTTATTCAATGATGAAGGGCAGTAAAAAATATTTCTTTGTTTTCCTTTTTCAGGTCTCGCGGTCGTGTACGCGAGTACAGCGATATATCGATTGCATTAAATATTAAAATGAGCCGAAAATTACTTGGTCCTGTTAATCATACACGGGACTCGCCGTTTCCACAGAAATATCGCGGGGAGAGTGTTTTCGCACAATGGGCTTGATCAGTCGAGCAATGTTGTTATCGTTTCGTCACACAAGAGCGTGATTATATCGAAAAATGGAGGAAATTCGCTCTTTGCTCGTTCCCGGGGATTCCGTTCGTCCCTTTTTTTCGGGCCGACTGAATTCGAAAATTCCTGATGAAAATCGACGAGTCTTTGTGTGATTTTGAGTGCGTCGATATACGGCCGAGGGAAAATTGCTCATTCCTTGCTGCATCTCGATGTGGAGAGAACACGGGAATGGAAAAGGAGCCACGAGTGGCCAATCGCGAGAAGGCGTGACGGAAAAATAAAAGGGATCGAATGCCATACGCGTCGAGGTCACGGAAATATGTGCTCGGCCTCTCCGATGGAATTATAGTTATCTCCCGGCCCTGAAAGCCCTCGATGCGCCATTATTTCAGTGCTGGAAATTTCGCAGGAGGATCGCTATAAACGATAAGAACGATATTCCGTGTAGAATAAATCTTTTTTTTTTTTTTTTTTTAAGAAAAAAGGTAAAATTAATGGAGGTATTAGCGATACCAACTAGTCAAATTAGACACTGTTTAACTTATTTTTAAATGAGAGGCATAAATAATTTTTAAGACTAAATTTTTTTTTTTTTACCAAATATACTATAATTTCAAAATGTAAAATATTTATGTAATACGGATAATTAACAAATGAGTTTCATTTTTACACTGAGAGAAAAGAATGATAGATTTTACTATACACGCGAGTGACAACTATACTATATATAGTATTATATGAAACTATATATGTATATTTTTTTCGATTAAATGCATGCTATAACGGTTTCTCATAAGACTGTAGCTTATGTCGATGATGCTTTGTTGGGATTATCTGTCGATTATTATTTTATCGTTAATGGTACCTGAAATCTAGCTATCGAAAAACTCTATTAATTAATTAATACTCTATATATATCGTAAAAACAAAATTCAATATTAGGAATAATTAATTGTCTTACTTTCGTTAATATACCACTGAGAGAAAAAAAGGGATTGCATTCGTGCGATAAAAGAGTTTCGAGGGTCGAAGAATTCGCCCTCGAGATGGAATTCCATCGGATCTGTTGAACGGACGTATATTTTACGAAATTTAATATTCCTGATGTGAGATCGCGTCGAAACTTTGTTACGGGAGAGGAAAGTTCCTCGCAATTTGATCGTTATATTTTTACCTTCAATTTCTGAACGAGAGAAAAGGGAGAATCTGGAATACTTTTGCCGCCGGCGACCCCCGGTTACGTCGAGCGTAAATCGACGTTGAAAAGCATCCGGAATATTTGCGGTTCTCCTTATTTCCACCCGTCCAACCGAGCGCGTCCGTCGTCTCATTTCTTTCTTTTTATTTTCTCTTCTTTTTATTTTCATCGTAACGAGATAGAAGCCCCGTCCGTCCAGACCCACGTATTCGGCTCCATCTGCGACCCGACCAAGCTTCGACCGCTCTTCTCTCCCGGACCGGACAACCTGGCGAATTTTTTCTTCATCCTCCGCATTTACGAGAATTTACGGGAACACGCAGATCCGGACGAAAAGACGATAGGATAAAATGAAAGTTAGGAATAAAATCTAGACTTTCTTTTCGTATTTTTCGAGAAGTGTATAGGTAGGTATAGTTATGAAAGCAGAGTAAGAATACGAATAAAAAGCAGAAACGTATAATTAGAGTGTGTAACCCCGAAAAGAGAGAAATATAAAGAAAGCATCAGCTACGTCCGAACAGAGCGAAAGATAAAATATAAAACGTCTTATAAACGAATTTTTGTTTCAAGCGACTCCGGCCGGGATTCTCATCAATCATTTCGTCCCTCGCTGTCAGCCTCGAGTAGTTTTCTTCTCAACTATTTCTCCGATTGAGGAGAAATCCTGGCCATCATCAGGGCGAAAGAAAAGAAGCCCGACGTCTCGAAGAGTCGAAATGGGATGAAGGCCGCGGTAAATTCCCTGTTACGGATGAAGGGAACACCGAGCGGCGGAGAGAGCGTGCGTACTCTATTGGATCCAAAATTGATGAGATTCCCGGGAACAACCTACCTCCCCCGAGTATGATATTACAGATTAATACAGTCTCGTCCAACACGTGAGATACTCCCGGCTCTTTTGCCAATTTCCACCCCCCCCCCTCTCCCTTTCCCGACCCAGCCCCCCTTTCCCTCCCGCCGTCGCGCCGGTGACACCGTCGTCGTAAGCCTTGACGAATGAAACATCGTAACGGGGTAAGACCCAATTTACCATGTCCCCTCCCGGGGATTTACCGCCTCCATCCATGTATATATTCATACGGAAACGTATAATAAATTCACAAAATTATTCTCATGCGGTGTGCGAAATCCTATTATTGGGCCCCCGACGTTGTATTCCGCGAATCACGATATTTCATCGCTAATGTTTACGATCTCGCAACACCTCGCGCGACATTCCATTTCTGGAAATTTCAGCTTTTAATATTATGCAGCCTGCACGCAACAATATTCGTCTCCGTGATACACTGCTTCTTCTCGAATTGTTTCAATGATATATCAATGTTTTGGTATCTGGACAATAACTTATTCTTTTTTTCTTGGTTCAATCCAAATTTCAAGCAACGAGGATTCATTGAGCCATAACTTGTTTAGTTTTTGGTAAGGTCATCGTGCTGCTACTCGTTAGTGAGTAACTTTAACGGAAAAGTTTCTAATTACCGTTCACATAACATTTGAAATATTTGATTTTTAAATATTTTTGATAATTAAAGAAATTATATATCTGCTAAAATATTTTTGGATATATGTAAAAGTGGGGAAAATATTGTTGTTCAGAAACGATATACGCCGTATATACAATGAATGTGTAATATTTAGCTCGTAAAAATGAAGAGCTTCTTATTTCGAGTCAAAGTTCCAGGCACAAATTTTTGCTTCGGACGTTAATCCTCGTAATGGAGGTCGTACGGATCCTTGGCACGATTTCGTACGAAGGTATAATGAGACACGTAGACGGGAGAGCATCGTCCCGTGATAAAAGCTCCGGGCTTCGAGTCAAATATCGTATATAATATCGAAGGGCGAGGCAGAGGCCAAGGTGTCGAGAGGAAAAGTCCCAGGATATGGATTTTCCTGCCTCACAATCTGCTTATAGATGAGTTTAAATCATATTTTAAATAGCAAGAGGTGACTACAGTTTTTTTTTTTGATATTTTGTAATGCAAGACAAACTTTTGGATCGAATTTCAATATGATTCAATTATATAAATATATCAAAAAGTTATTCGACATTAAATTATCCGAAAATTGACATTATATTTTACGTAAAAATGTAAATTTAATTATTATTAATCGATTCAAAACTCTCCTAACAAACAAAAAACGATGATATTAAAAAATTCAATTTCTTATTTTAAACTTTTTTTTTCTATTTATGACAAATCCTTGACTCTCTAACTTTAATTTTAAAAAGCTGGAAAAATCTATCGGATGTTGTTCCAAACGACGCGAAAAAAATTTTCGTATTTCATAAACGAGATAAAAACTTTTGTTCGGAGACTTGTAATTCCGGAGTTTGGCGAGGCGAGGCGGGCGGAGCACCTGCGAGTCCTGTAATTCCCCCGTGAACGAATTTGCGAGAAGACCACAAGCGGATCGTAGTGAGAATCAGGACGAGGAGAAAATTCGACGAGAATATCCTGTTGCTCCTCCTCGCCCGGCTTTCATTGCGCCGCAAAATCGCGCGGAGAGACTAGTCTCTCCTCGGCCCACGCTCTGCTCAGATCCAATCCTCGCGAATCCCTCTCCTAACGTGACTTTCATGAATTTTTAAGGATGCCGAGGCGAATCAAAGAATAAATACGCGAAACGGAAAATGAGGAAGCAGACGAGTCGTGAAAATAAAAAATAAAGAAAAACTAGAAAAAAAAAAAGAAAAGAGTTCGCTTCGAGGCAAGAACGAGAATGAAAGAAAAATTGACACGTGGAATATTTTTCGTAGAAAAAAAAACAAACCAAAAAAGGGGGCTGGGGAAATATATAGAGAATAATCCTGGATTCACGTCTCGAGCGAACATATCTCGCGGATAATAAATTTCTCATCGGCTGCCTCGTGCACATGGGCTTCGAGCATTTTCCCTTTGGTGTTCGCCCTCGCGCGTCGAGGTTGGCCTCGACAAAAGGAGCGAGAGAAGTGAGATATGAAGATACACACCTGGGGGTGATTCGAGCAGAAAAAATATATCGATGAGGGGGGGGGGCGCGGTATGGCGTGCGAGAGGGAGGGAGAACAATGCGGGGGGGGGGGGGGGGGGGGGGGGGGGGAAAGGTGTAATAACGAATCGCGGACGAGTATTATGATTTCTCTACGGTGCAGACGATCCTCGAAGCGTGAGGAATGGCTGAGCGGCCGATTGAGCTTTATCACACTCTGGGAAGAAGCGAATATATACGAGATTGGCAAGTGAGCTCTCGTACGGTTCCTCGTCCGTAATCTCGCAATTAACCGTTCGCTCTCGGCCCTGGCTGGCCTCGATCGACTCGTGGCTCGATTCGCTCTTCTCATCCGTGTAGTATATTTTGCCCCGGGACGATGCAATATGGACACCCGCGATGGCAAACATGCACCGCGCCGTCAACGCGGCCATATGTCTGTCGACTTTAAACGCGCGCGTCGCTTCTCATTATCGTCGTCATTTTCAAAAAAAAAAGGTTCTCTCAAAACTGTTTTCTCAGCTCGTCCGCGTATTTTTCCTTCCCTTTCATTCTTCCCCCCCGGCTACTTATTTTTACCCCGCGATCTGTTTTTCCAGGAATCCGAATGGAAATAATGCGCAGAATTTACGAAAGTCATCCGGGCGTTTTATTCTCCTTCGCCGTTTTGAATCTTCACGCTCGGTGATAAGAATAAACTTTCGGGATTTTTCAATCGATCGAGAATAAGTCGTGAGCTCGGCACGCTTCGCCGCGGAAAGTCGGCGAGAGCTGGCTTCCTCGGTGGGATCAAACGAGCTCGAACTGGGCCAAAATTCTATCGAACGGAATAAGTTATTTCTCGGATGATGGAAGAAAATTGATAGAGCCGGGCGATGCTCTATATCACTCGTTTTCGTTTCAGGAGACAGGTTTGCATGCGTTCGGCCAAAGTTTCCTCTTCGTACCGGAACGTCGTTAAAAGTTGGCTGATATCGATGCAGGAGCGGGAACGCGGACCAACTCTTATATAATAGCTTCGAATACCAAGGGGTTCGACCCCTATTTTTAATCATTCCTCATGCCGACCCGACTTGTCCAAACTTTCCCCCGTGCTCTATAAATAGTTTTTTTTTTTTTTTTTCAAACTTAAATCTAAAGCTGTACTGACCTTTTTTTTAATATTGATAAATAGCGACGATTTTTATATCTCATTGATCAGCATGCACTTTTGAAACTTTTTGTATCTAGTTAGAAAATTGTTCACTGAACGATTCAAAAGATATATTTCGTTCAAAACTTATTCAAAGGGTGCACTTCCTTTTTATGTAAAATGACCTGAAATTACTACAATTTTCCTACATTGTTAATTATTATTTTATTTCTTTTTAAGGATGTATGGGGCTAATAATAATGTCAGAAAAAAGTAAATTATTTACGTGCAATTCATAAAATTCAGACAACTGAATGTTTAATAATTTTTATATTTTTCTTTGTTTAAGCAATTAAATTTTTAAAAATTGCTTCAAGTTAAATTAAGTTTGAAAATTACTATAAATAATAAATGTACGCTGCTATGAATATCTATGTTAAAAAAGACATGAGGCCTCTAATCGATTCATCGGAATAGAGCGTGTATTATGCGGAGCGCATTGACTTTTGGCTAATCTCTACTCATTAGAAAAAAA
>JAPYYW010001436.1:0-46100 GCA_030522545.1 Cremastinae sp. A BG-2022a
TTTTAACACAGGCTCTTATGGAAAGTTACAAAAAGATATGATTTTCCACAATAAATATCTCGTCTTCTAGGTAGAGAAACCTTTTAAAATTTGACACACTTGAGCACCATGTTAAAGAACATATTTACAAAGTTTTAACAAATTCTATAGAAAACCATTTTTACCATAGAACCACGGTAGAACTACCTTAAGGTGAGACCTAACTTGTGTCGAAATTTCAACAACTTTCACCGTCTGCAAATCGAGAAGATATTTATCTTTGAAAATCGCGTTTTTTTGGTGACTCTCGTATGACCGCATGTTAAAAATTGTGGTTTTACATAATGAATAACTCAACATCTGCACGTCAAAGCTTCCTAAAATGTTAAACACATTTTAATGACATTAAAGAACTTAAATATTAATTTTCGTCAGATTATCTTGAAAATAATCTCGCTTAATGATTTTTGCCTCAACTTTACACGTAAGACGAATGGACGCCAGCAAATATACGATAGAACCTCCTTAATAGATCATGCACCATACGTTCTTCCTGATACACATATTAGATCCATCATGCAAACTTCATATTAGAATGTAACTGAGTCGTTCCACAGCATCCGTCTATACGTGTGTAAGCGCAGCTGATTATTAACCGTCGAGTCGTCCGTTACCCTCGGCATTAGCGAAATCATGCGCGATCTCGCGACGCAACTCTCAAATTCTGGAAGAGCACGAGATCTCCCGTCTCATTTCCCGAGGCCCTTTCCATTGCACTCCGGATTGCGCGAGTCGCGTTCCTTCCACGTGTGTGCGCGTTAAATCACATGCACGGGGATTGGCGCGTGTGTGCGAGACGGAGAGACAAAATCCTCATCCCTTAAGACACCTTATCCGATGACAAAGAGGCTTATTTACTTTGTTGTTTCAGTACGGTAAGCAGCTCAGGGAGAACTACAGGGCTTTCAAGAACAAACAGTGCGATCAGAACAACAGCGGGACTACCAAGGAACAGTACACCAGCTACAATGTAACAAACGTGAGTCTCTCTTCACTTTATCTTTATATTCCTCATTCTTCATTATCCCTCTCGTTACTCTTCTTCTTCATTCCATTGTTATTATTATTACTCCCCAACTTGCTACATACTAACTACATATATACAACTTGACTCTGCTGTTGTTATTATTATTGTTGTTGTTGTTGTTAAAGCTAATATGGCTCTTCGTATTATATTTCGACGTGCCATCTTATTGCATCAACGTGTGCTATCCGCGTACCAGATTAGGATTAATCCTCGAAAGACCGTGTGGCATCTTTTTTACAGTAGAACGTTTTTTTTTGAGTATTCAGACTTCCGGTATACCTTCAAATGAATATGTATGAAAAGTGGTATACCGGTTAATGCTGGTTTTTGACATATGTTGAAATTATGATACGTCCTAATAAACTTCGTGTTTGAGTTATAATAGCATTTGAAAAGTTAGCTTTCAAAGTAGTTTGGAAAATTTAATTGGATATTTACAGTCGAATTTATTTTTATGAAATGTGTGTGTTCCATAATCTTGAAACATCTAATTTTATCCAATACATCGTTAGGAATGACTCGCGAAACATCATTGTCGACAAAGTTGACGTTATTTTCATTAACGTCAATCAGCAAAAACAAAAAATAGTCACACGTATCTTAAGAGAGTTTAAGAGGAAAAGAAGGCTATTTTTTATTGAACGTCAATATACCTGGCACATCAACGTTGATCATTCACTAGTGAGATTATCATTTACAGAAAGTGAGGGAAATAAGCTCAATATTTCTTCTGAATAAGTTTTTATTACCTTTCAAATGATTATTGTTAAGCAAGTGTGTCGATGAATAATACCATATCGTTATTATTGCACAAGTTACCATTTGCCATACAATAGAAGTTGCTGCTATTACAAATGTTATTGCTAAAGTTATTGCGACCCTTCCTATTGTACTCAGATCTACCACCTTGTACTGCTTCAACGTGGACCATCCACGAATGAGATTGTAACTAAGATGAGATAGTTAAAAGTTTACTCCACATTTTGTTTAATGTCTTCAAAAGTTTTCATTAATTGCTTTGAAGTAAATACACGAATGGAGATGTACTTGTTAAAACAGTTTTATTTTTCAAATGAAGATCCTTTGCAAGGTGATAAGATTGTACTTGTTGGATGTTTTCAGCCAAAAAGAATAGTTAACTGCACGAATATAATGACCAAAATCATGCTCCTTAATAAATTGAATCAACTTCCAATTATTGTTAGGTTAGTATAGGTAAAGTTTTTATAAATTGTACGAGTTTGACAAATCTTTGAAATGCAACGTGTTCATCAGTTCTTACACTTTACTCTCAATTTTAATCTCACTCTTAATTTTTATCATATACAAAGATTGAAATGAGGTTTTAAAAGAACATTCATCAATGATTACTACCGATGGAATCATTTTTTATTTAATTCCATTTAAAAATCGATAATCATTGCCAATGGTTGATCATTGAACGCAACTATTTCATATTCATTTAATTCTACGACGCACTAAAAAAAATCCAAAAATATCGTTGAATTAATTTTGCAATCGTAATGCTCGAATTGATCGACGTCGGACGTGCATTCCTGTTTTTATTTCCTCCAGAGCCAAGTGTTATGAGCAAAAGTTAGTCGAACGATCCGGTTGTCCTCTTTTTTTTTCCGTCTCTGACTTTTTCTTTATTCCTCCCGTTCCTTCTGTCAGTGTTGAGTTTCGAACGGCAGGGGGCGTAACCGAGCGAACAATGTTAGCAACAGGCGAGGATTCACGAGATCGGGATCGCACGTACACGAGCTCCCGACGTATCCGATTTCCGTCCGAGAAACGTATCGTCTTACAAATTCACCACTGAAAACGTAGTCTTCATATTAATCATTAAAATCGCGGAGGAAAAATTCCTGAAGGAATTGCGAGATTCTCGACAGCGATATTTCATGTCTCGAAATAAATTTACTGACAATTTACTCAAAATAATGAAAAAATTTTCATAAACTTAAAAACGATATTGAATTTTTTCATTCTTTTTAAACAAAATAAAATGAAATATGAACAAAAACTTGAAAAAAAAGAATGGTTTCGTACGAATATAACGTATTGATTATTTCGATTTTTACAGTTTTATTTGAAGATTTTTCGTATATAAAATGTTTAAAATGCGTCGATAAGAATGACAATTGTAAATGAAAAATTCAAGTTTTTTTTTGGTGATGCTTCAACTCGTTTTTTTTTGTTAAATGGCTAATTATTAGTTTTATCGTCAATGCAACACTCGTGCGTGTGCGTAATTGGGGAGGTTTCGTGCTCTGCAAATTTGATGGGCGATAATGGGGCAGGTACGAAGCGAAACCGTCTAAAAGCTTTAGTTCCTGCTTCCTAAGGGCGTGACTTACTGACCCAAACATTCCGGAACGAGGGTGACTAAATACCCCAAGTTTCTGAGTTACGATCTATCGGCCTGGCTAAATCCAGATGTCAACATTCTTTTTTATTATCCATGAAATTTCTACTTAACGTATAATATACTTGCATAAAATGATTTTAAAGATAATTTCGTTTAAAATGTACACGATCGTTTTTTAAAATCACATGGAAGTGTGTATAAAATTTATTTATTTATTGTTGTAAATCACAATTTTTTTTCGTAGTTTTTTTTAAATTAAAAAACCCATGGTAAAAAGTTGTTATTTTTAACACACTAAATATCTCGATTGCTAGATTGCTAAAACTTCTCATATTTTTTTTAGCATTCTAGTAAAACGTTGAAGATTAACGTTAAAAGGTTTTTCAATAAATCATCGTTCAAAAATTTAATCAAATTATTTTATCTTTAGTTTTATTTGTGAAAAAAAAGATGCCAAAGTTATTACGATATTTACACTGTGTTTATGTTCTTTCGGAAAGTTTGTTTTGTAGATTGAATGAATATAACATTCAAAAAGATGCACATTCCAATAAATAAATAAATAACTATTTTACCTTATATGTATATAATTATTATCTTTGAATTTATATTGTTTAGCATTTTTAAACAAATTCTGTCAACTCAACGAATGTGAAATTCCCTACTAATATTCTTGAACTTTTACTTAATAAAAATTTTATACAAATTCCATTATACAAATGAAAAAAAAAACATCAGGTAAATGAAAATTTGTGGAATTCCCGGCGTTTGCGTTTTCATAATATGCATCACACAATTTACTTGTGTTCATACAAATAAACGGTGAAAAAAAAGTAAGCGTTTCTGGGGAGGGTAGAAAAGTCGGTAGTCAGGCGTAATTTGGTTTCCATCGCGGGTGACGGGGCGAGGGTGGCGGCGACGAAGAAGAAGAAGAAGACGAAGAGCGGGAACGACGATGGCGAATGCAAATTGCTTCAGGTGCAACGGAGGACTTAATATTCAGAGTGCAGTGGGCTCGTTCACGTTCCGAGTACAATGTCTGTGTACACACGCCCACGTGTACGGAAAACGAGAAAAAATAAATGGTATATATAGAAAAAGAACACGTCGAGGGCGGAGACGCGAGGAAAGAGAGAGGAAAAAAAAAGATGGTGACGGCGCGCGCGACGAACGGGCTCGAGCCGATAAATTTAACGTTCGAATTGGTCCTAGCTGCGCCCTTTTTTCCTCCATCGAATCGATCGAGATCGTGACGTTTTTGCTCCGGGCGCTCGTTTCGCATGAACGTAGAACGCTCGCGCGATAAGGCTCCGGCACGCATCGCGCATTTTGTCCCTCGCCCGTACTGCACTCACCCCCGTCCGCTCGTTAGCATCGTATATACCCTGGCCACTTTTTCCCCCTGACTGATGACGAGAAGCTCGATGAGCTGTTGCGCTTCTACTTTTATTTTTTATTTTTTTTTTTCGTTAAATATTTGCTGATAAATCACTCGAATCTACGTACGATGTCTTTTTTTAAATTATGCGAATTTTTTAAATATTTTTTGTTCACAGTTTCTGTGTAATTGTGAATAATTTACATTTATTTACTTACAGAATCGATTCAATTACAAAATCGACAATTTTTTATTTTTCGTTTTTTCAGGTTACACTGAGAGAAATCACGATAGTAGATTTTATCATAAAGTTACAACTATGATGATTGTTTTACAATTAAATAGTATATGTTTGTCGTAATATAAAGGATATTTAGTATAGAATCTAAACAGAATATATAATTAGTTCCATAATAATTAATATAGTTATTACTTTTGTATAGTAAAATTTATCATTCTTTTCTCTCAGTGTAATTTTAGAGTTTTTGCGCTCCGCATAATGCGCTCTATTCCGATGAATCGATTAGAGGCCTCGTGTCTTTTTTAATATATAATGATATTTTATCGCAAAATTTCCTGTGGATAAAAAAAAGTTACTTATTTGAGGCGGGATCCAAGAATTCGTATTGAAAAATTGAAAAAAAAATGACTTTTCGATCAGTTTCTTTAATTTTTCATTATTAATTCTTGGATTTAACCCCGAATAATTATCATTTTCGTTATCTACGGGAAAATTGCTATCGAATAGGCTCTTAAAATGGAAAAAAAAATTCAAGAATTTTGGTTAGTCACACTGGGACTCGTGGATCCATGAAAATTTCAATTAGCGATATTTTTCCTTTTTCTTGACCAAATCAACTTTATTAAGGATGATTCTTAAAGTATTTTACAAAACGAAGCGAATGGCGCAGGAATTATGTCAATTCATAATTTTTTTTAAAAGTTATTAACTCTTGTTGAAGATTTTTGAAAAAATGGAAAATGCGCAAAAATTTTTGAATTTTTGTTCTCGATTTTAAGAGCCTATTCGATCGGAAATTTCCTGTAGATAAAGAAAATACTACTTATTCGGGGCGAAATTCAAGAATTCACATTGAAAAACTGAAAAACCTGACTTTTCGATCAGTTTTTTGAATTTTTCAATATGAATTGTTAGATTGCGCCACGAATAATTATCATTTTTCAATTTCTGGTTGAATAGGTTTTTAAAATCGAAAAAAAATTCAAGAAGTTTGGTGAGTCACACTGAGTTTCGTAGACCCATGAAAATTTCAATTCGGGATATCTTTTCTTTCTCTTATTATTATAAGACATAAGAATGAAGATTGAGCTGAAGTGACAAGATGATACGATAGAAATAAAAACTGTGTTATAATTAGAAAATAATAATTATAAGTGCAATGAGCAATCGGGTATGACTCATGCATGTAATTTTTTTCCCCCACATTTGTCCGTATATAATTCTTGAGATTTTTATTCGTAAAGCAAATAATCCGTCATTACTCACCGCTCTTATCCATGGCTGGGTAAATATTTTTTATTCATTCCTTTCGCTGGGTACACAGCTATACGAACTTTGATCAATACGACGTTCCCTGCTTCTGCTTTCTCCACGAACGAAATTTACAACGCGAACAAATATTTCAATTCAGCCATGAAATTAGACTAAGAAAAATAAGAAAACGTAACTTTAATTCTTAAATAACACTCTTTAAAATAAATATTCAAGAAGTTAAGAAGTTTCAATTACAATTTTATTTTTTGTCGAATATATTCTTTCTCTGTTTACATTTTTTATCGATATTGAAATCGTTATTTTATAATTGATGTAGACCTATAACATATCCCAAATTAGTATTTTCCTACGAATGGGCATAAATTTGAAATACATGACTTTAAAAATTATAAAAAATATAAACGATTATTTTATTTATTTGAACAATTGAGATAAAAATAATGAGAAATCCGTGAAGAGGAATTATTTAATCAGACGAAATTTAGTGGAAAATGATGCGGGGCGTGATAATAATTTTTGGAAAAATAAAGGGAGCGTAAAGGCGGAGACGTGGTAACGACGAGATCGTCGACGGCGACGACGCTCCGGACTCGGGGGAGATTCGAGGAGGGGGTTAAGTAACGAGGGAAGTTTTCCCGAGTGGCCACTCCTCGTAACTCGATTTTCGAAGTGACCCCGGGCATACACCGGCTCTCACCTTTACACACACGTCCAAACATGGGAGTCTGGAGACGGAGGAAAGAAGGGCGAAAAAAGAGGACCGAGGAAACCCTAAAACATTGCTGCACATTCTGCAACCTCGAGGCTAAAGTGTCGAGTCCTTATCGAGCGACGAATAAAAGTTTCACTCTTTTTCTACGAGCGTGACGCGCGGAGATAAAGAATTTTGCTCCCTCGCAGTCTCTCTTTTTCAAAAACAAAATTGCCGATTTTTCTTTCAAATAAAATTCAATCGGCTGCATCGCCTGCGCTATAAAAAAAAAGTCGATTTCATTTTTTAAACTAAATCATCATTTTTAAGAGTAATCCTGAATTACTTGGAACATTAAGATATGGTTCAGGAGAATAATTAAGAATAATTAATTAATGCGCAGAAAATTTAAGTTGCGTTCAACGCTATTATTTTTTAAATATTAACAGACAGTGCATTACATCTTAAAGATTTAATTTATTCACCACACAGTTTATGAAAAATTTATCTGAAGTAATGAGTTTATGTAAAATTTATTTGGCTGACTGTACAATGAAGAATTTAGCCTGCACAAGATGTAAGCATTCTGACGTACAGTTTTTTTAAAATGAAAATATAGTTATATGGAATTTTACTTTTTTGTATCTATCACTTTAATATATAGAGATAAAAATGTCATGACTAGAAGGGAATGAAACTTTACACTCTTTTCTTACCTTTTTGTGTTATTTTTCAATGTCCCTACTCGATCGTTTATTCATTCTTGTCTGTGTACCAAATTTTTTGTAAATTTACCTCTTACATGCAATGTCTCCATTTTTTCACAGTAATTCATTTTGGACAATCATATTAAACTTTGTTGAGAAAGATATACATTTTTTGCTCAAAATTTCAATTCTATGAAATGATTTTTATATGGTCAAGTAATATGATTAAGCTACAAAAAATGTTTAACTCAATAAATAAAAATAATAAATACATTTTTTTAATTGCTAAAAAAAATGATTTTTCGCAACTTTTCAAAAGTGTCGATAAATTTTTAAAGACACGTTACAATCGTGAACTTGATTTTTCAGTATCTCTAAAAACTATCTTATCTTTGTTAAATTTCTCCTGGTCCTTCTCAGCCAATATCCTTCACGATTATATTTTCCAACAGAATTTATCTAGGACCACAAAAATAACCATACGTTTGAAGAAAAAGGATCCTCGATCGTATCTTTTTTCTTTCGGTGCATAAAACTTTATACCGACTGCTCTCAGTCTCCGAAGATAAACCATAAAACTCGACGACTCGACATTTTTTATACAACGAAAGATTAAGAGTAAACACTCCCAACGGTAAAAATAAAGTAAAACACATTTTAGACAATGTCGTAAAAGTTTGCGAAATTAAATAAAAGAACCGAAACGAGTGTGCACTGATACAGAAAGCGAGAGAGCTGATACCTGATAATAATAATAGTAAAGCAATAATAAAGAAGCTAAGAGAAGAACAACTCAAAAATAGAATAATGAGAGAGAGCGAGAGAGAGAGAGAGAATAAAAAAATCACAATAAAATGAAGATGAAGAAGAAAGGCAATAAAATGATGAAAAGAGCTGGAGCGAAATGACCAGGAACTCGTTCGAATAAAATCAGGAGCGTGAATAACGCGGGCGAGGGTGGGAGGGGAGGGGGGGGGGGCAAGGGAAAGGGAGATACTTGGCGAATAAACGGGGGGCAGACGTGGAGTTTCGTCGTGGCGTTGCTCATCTCGCGACTGTCTCGGAAAAGTCTTACGTCCCGTAAGACGTATGTATACGAAACGAAGCAGCTCCGAGTCGTCATCTTTCTCTCGTCTGGTTTTCCCTTCTCTCGCGTCCTTCCCGAAGCTCCTCCGGCTCTCCCGCTCGGTCGCGTCTCTCCTCATCGTCGCTCCCTTTCACCCTTTATCTCGTTACGTCATATCAGCTCGGCTGCAGTTAACAGGCTGCTCATGTAGACCCTGCTAGACGTTAAACTTTGACGATCGTCGCGTTGCTTCAACCAACGCCAGACGTCGTATTTCCCTTAACGAGCCGGTGTGCCTTCGCTGCTCCTTCCTTTTCTCCTGCTTTCTCTCTTTCTCTCTACCCTCCCCCATACCTAACCTCATAGATTTCTCTCACCAAAATAATAAAAATTGTTCCCTTTTCACTTATTTTCCTATCGAATCGTGATTCTTCTTCATTTGCGCTCCTCGCTACATTTCTTTATTTTCGCTCTTTATTTTTATTTTTTTTATCAAGTATATTTTTGTTCTTATGTGCAGATAAATTCACATACACACTTATATACTTCTATCTTACTTTTTGTTTTTAAATTGTACCGCGGTCTTCATTTTTTCATTGAATTGCATTACCATTTTTTATTATTCGTCTGAAATGTGTTGTATATTACTTTTAAAAATTATTGTTATTAAAAACTTTTGAGCTCAATTGATGATGTATCAATTTTTTTGATGATTCATCATATAAATCAGTTCAAGGTTATTAGTCTTTCATTCATCATAATTTTAACATTGCTTCTCACTTTATTTAAAATTAATATATATTTTCCTGAATAATTATAAAAATTACATATATAATATAAATAACTTTTAAAAAGCTGTGGTCACTATCACTGAATGTTCTATATATATATATGATTTTTATAATTTGGTAAAAGATATGTTGAGCGATGTTATTTGCTGATTTCACTGGCTTAAAAATCGATGTTTTCAGCAATAGGGATGGGTTAAATTAATACCATTTTAACACCACATTTTTTACAGATATGCACAGGTATAATGAAATTGATGTTTGAAGCAATTTTAAAATTATTTATAAAATTGATATGGGGACTTGACGATGAAAAAATTCGCGAGGTGAACGCGTCGAAAAATACAGGTGACACGGGAGTCGAGGCAAAGAAAAGGGAGGCTCGGGGTGGATTGAAGCGTCGCGGAGGTGCAGTCGGAGGGCGGTTTTTAAAGTCGAGCGAAAAAGCCCGGTCGGCTGTTGCTACGCGCGAACTATCGACCAGCTCTGTGCGCACGGAGAGAGCGAGAGAGAGAGAGAGAGAGAGGCGAAGATAGAGAAAGATAGTAATGCAGAAAGAGAGAGAAAGAGAGATGTACCTACGCACACATATATATATATAAATTCATGTAAAAAGAGCGAGATAGAAAAAAAATAGGAAAAGAAAAGAGAGATAAGGAAAGCGCAGCAGTCTCGTCAACGAGTTCATTTTCTCTTTCCCTCCGGAGCTGCAATTTCGACGAAAAATAAAGTAGAAAAGATGTGAAACTGTATAAAAGAGCGAGAGCACGATGGAGAGATGAAACTCCGCAGATAGAGAGTGAGAAAAATAACTGGGGAAAATGGGCAAAAGGGGATAAAAAATAAGGGCGGAATATATATGAGAAAAGTGAAACTAAAGAAATTAAAATGAAAATTAGAACGGATCTCGTCGTATAGCTGTGGCGAAATCACCGTGAAGTGTTCGAAAAAAAAAATTCAATCAGCCAGCATTCTTGTTTTCGCTCCGGAGGCAGCTGTCTTCTCGGCGAATGTTTTTTTTCTTTTTCTCTCGCGATTTTTTCGACTCCCGTCGCACGAGCGAATAAGCGCTTCGCCGCGGTTTTTTTGTCCTTTCATTTTTTTTGTCGCGAGTCTACGCGCGAGCGACATCGATTCCGCAACTTCCGGCGCAGACTGCTGCCACACTTTCCCAGACGGGTTGACACACTTTCCTCTTCCGTGACGCTTTTTCGAGTTACTTTTTCCTCGCCGACGATCCTCCGCCCCTTTTATTGCCGAGGAATCCTACGGATTAACGTTCGCTCGCTGTTTACTCACTTTATTAGCGAGTCGGGCTTTATCAGCAGCGACTCGAAATTCACTCGCGAGGAAAAACCGGGGAGAAAACTTGTTATTCAGAAAACACGAGGTCGAACCGCGGAAAAAAATTCTTTAGGTTTGTAATTTTCTTGTCTCTCCAAAAAAAAATAGGAAAGAAAAAATCTACCCCCGCGGGGATGAACCTTTTTTCAAGTGAATTTTTGAGATGGTTCTGAGTCGAGTCAAAAAGTTTTCTCTCAGTTTACTTACGTACAAGGTAGTTTGCGAGTATTTAAGCTCATTAAAGTTGATTTTTCATGACGAAATGGTGGAAAAAAAGATTTTACGAATTTTTCTGTTAAGGTAATTGCACTATGGTAAAGTTTAGTTCACATTTTGTTAAAATATTTCATAAAATTTTTTTAACGTCGTATGCACACATGTATTAATGTTTAGGAGGTTTCACCATGCAGAAGTCGAGATATTTATTGGTAAAAATCTCATTTTTTTGCATCCTTCGATTTTAAGTAGAGCTTTTTTTCTTCAAATCTTAAACAAAAATACAAAAATTAAGTTATTGCAGACACTCTTCGATGTCCAAGTATTAAGATAAATCTAAAAATCTAAAACAGTTGGACGGTATTTGCTATATTACATCAAATTTTTGAATTTTTTTCTCAATGAAATCAATTGGATTATTTTACCCATACAAAAAGGTGTATTTTTTAAATAACATCAAACTATGTTAGAATAAGCTCGCTCAAAGACTTTAGAGACAGGGTCAATTTTACTGTTGATCTATTAAGACATCCAACATTCATTAAAACTGAAACATAAGTTTTGGATCAATAAATATAAGACAATAGTTTAGATGTGTGTTGAAGCATTTTTTAAATAAAGGTAAAGTGAGAAAACCCTTGGATGTCCAACTATTGGGACGTTATAGGACGTATATATCTTTTATTATAACATGATGCAGGTATAGATAGTTTAATAGGTACAGTCAAATAAAAAGTTTTTATCTCAATATATCTCTATATCATGTAATTTTTGAGCTTAGGTTTATTAATAAAAGTTGTTGCAAATTGTTTCAAGAACACAACATACTCAAAATTCAGTCATCCAAGGTGACCTGTATTTGTTACGTATGTATGAAAATCTAAAAAATCATAATCTTAGGATTTTTTTTTAAATTAAAGGAAGCTTCTTTGTAGTACAATAAAGAGCTGTGCAAAATTTCAAACTATAAGTTCTACTATCCAGAAGTCAATGTATTTAAAGTTGAATATGGCAATATTTAACACACGTGCTCTTATGGGAGACTGCAAAAAATGGTGATTTTTGACAGCAGATATCTCGAGTTCTACATATAGTGAAACCTCTTAAAATTTAATATATATTCGCACGTTGTGCCATAAATGAAGGTTTTTGCAAGTTTTTAACAAAATCCTACAAGAAAACGATTTTTTGATATAACTACCTTAGTTGACCATTCAGTAATACTAAAACGGATAATCCGGTTCTATGACGTTTTTTTTTATCTTCTCACAATTTTAGAGAGGAGTTGAATTTTCAGTTGGCGAGTTGATCGAAGAGAAAGATGGGTGGCGCAGAGGCGAGAGGGCGTATAATCCGGACAATTAAATAGGTCGGGTGTATGGAATGTAAGCCTCTCTGGTTGGGAGTGGTTATACATCTGCATGGGGGCGCGGTGTGTGCGAAATGCTCGCTCGGATAACCGTGCTGGGGCTTTCAAGCCGAGGGGTAATTGGGATGCGAGATGGTGGCGTCCGCTTCGACAGGGCTCTCTCTCTCTCTCTCCCTCCCCCTCCCCCTCGTCCTCGGGCTTGAACGCTCCGGTGCCCGAGAGCGCGACAGCCGCCTCGCATTATCGAGAGATCCAAACCTTGACCGAACTAATCTCCCTCTCGCGCTCTTGTGCTTCCCGTCCTCCGAGCTAGGGACTCAGACCCGGAGGATCGCCTCCGGCCGCTTCATGGGATACATCCTCATGTCCGCCATTTCCGTTTTACGCCGCCCTCTTCCCTCCTCGGCGCCATCTTGAATTTCAACTAAATCTTATTCGCCTTTTCGAGCTTTCCTCATCATGAAAATTAATCTCTGCGTACTCTCTGCTATCATCGTTGATGCGTCTATTATTACGATTCTCATTGGAGTTGAATATACCAGAGATCATTTAAGAATTTTTTCTTGGAGTTTTTGCAAAAAATTTAATATGGCTTCATCCTTCGTGTCATTTGTAATTTACATACAACGTTATTGTCTGTTCCTAGGTTTCTTTACCTTTAGCTTTCATTTGTATACTGTTTTATGAATTTTTGTAAATTATTAAACAATTTTTTATCAAAAGACGTGCGTTCTTGATGGTCCACAAAAGGAAAAATTTTTTTAATAATAATTTATAAAAAATCGTAAAACTATATAGAAAAAGAAAACTAAAGAATCAAAGAATCAATTATATGTACTATAACTATATTTGCAAAAAAGTTGAAAAATTTGATTCAAAACTGTCAAAAAGGAAAAAGCGGCCATTTAAGATCCTTTCGATTTTTTCGAAAATATTCAAAGCGTGAAAACTTTTAAAATAATTATTTTCACGTGAATCATTTTCATTGCAGTATTAACGTTTTTTCATTTTTTATTCTGAGAAAAAAACATTGAGTCGAGATCCGACTCTTCAACTTTCATACAGTTTTACATTTTCTAAACTCCATTTTGTTAATTAAAATTAATTAATTGTAATCTCTCTCTAATTTTATAAATGAAAACTAAATTTAAAAAAATGTTCATATCTTCCATTCAAAACCATGCTGGACTCCATATATAATAAACACGTACAAAACCCTCGTAGATTTTCTCTCCTGTATCTTGCGCCTTAATACAATAACTTTACAGTTACGAAATGAAATTTAATTTTTCCATTGTTCTATTTTATTTTATTCCTCGTGGGCTCTCCCATATTGAATTTCTAAAAAAAAAAGCGCGTGCTAGGATCGAAAGTTGACCACCGGGGTGAAATAAATTTATCTATCTATTTATCCGTGCAACGGGCGCACCGCCGAGAGTCCCGGGTTGCATGGAAATTTTTAATTTAACTTTACGACCCCGCCGGGACGTTTTTCTTCCGCGGTCGCTCCGACGGCGGGGGCTCCCTCGTTCTCCTCCCTCGCACCGAGATCGAGCTCGTCTTCGCTTATGAATTCCACGCGGGCAAGACTTTCTCTTCCTTATTTCCGACGTCTCGTTAACCGAGGAATCCCCAGGATACGAGACGGCGAGGATGCAACGCGAAAACCGGATTTATAGGCCAAAAGCTCGAGACAAGATTCAACCAAGGATTTCGGCCATCTTTCTCTTTTATTTCTTTCTCCGTCTCTCTTTCTTTGCATGTGTCTATATAAAATGTACGTGCACCCACACTTGTACATTTATATACATACATATATATATATCTGTCTGTTTATTTCTCTCTTTCTCTCGTTTCGAGGTTACGAGAGGTTTTATCCGAGCTTACGCATCTCCGGCCTCTCCCCGGAGCTACATCGGTAAATTAAACCCTCTCGTATACAAGGGCCCTGATCTCGAATAATCCGTAGAGAGAGAGAGAAACTGAAGTACGGCCGAGAGGCAATAATAGAGTCGTTAATTAAGATTTTCGAGGCGTACGACCCGAGTCTCTCGTTCGTTCTCCTCGTAAATCTTGTCTTATCGATATTTCCACGTTTTTCCAAATTTCGAGCAATTTAGAATAAGGTAAATGTCCCAATAGATGGACATGTCCTCATGGGTGGATAATTTTTGCTGCATTGTTTTTAACATTTGAATGATTTATTTCTCAATAAAATTGTATGGATTATTTTTCATGTACGAAGAGGTTTATTTTTCGTAAGTTTAATTTATTGAAATAAACTTGCTGAAATCTAGAGATAGGGTCAATTTTATGTCCAGCTAATTGGGACATTCTACATATTCGAACGTTCAAGTATTTATTTACTAGAAATATTGTCTAAAATTAATACATAAAATGAATTTTGGATCACTGAAATAGTCCAGAGGTGAATTTGAAGCAGATTTTTTTGGTTATATCTTTTTTAAATAAAGATAAAGTATGAAAATCGTTAACTGTCCAACTATTAAGATGTTTACCTTATTCGTTCATTTTTTTTCTCCTTTTGAACATCATTCGACTGGTTACTTTTATTGGACCATTCGTTTCCGGATTTAATATTGTTTTTGTTAACTTTCTACAAATTTATTAATATTGATATTGATATTGATTGATCGATTATTTATGAAATGAATAAGGACTTGAAGTGAGTAAATCTATCTAAAATAATAGAATTATTTTTTATTTGTATGAAAATAAGATTGTATTATGAATTATATTTTGATCAATCAGTTCTATTATGTAAAAGTTTTTTGGAGCCAAGCAAGTGAGTAATTTGTTTAAAAATCACAGACTTTTTATTTTCATAATCACTTCATAATCACTTTTAATGTGTAAAATTTGTGAGTAATGATTTAGTTATGGGAGTATATAGGGAAAAAATTGAAAATAACATGTACAAAGTGAAATAAAAGAGTTTCGGACAGAGAGAGAGAGAAAGAGAGCAAAAGAAAAATTGAAATTATGAAAAAAGCACACCTGAAAAGATTATTCTAATATATTCATTAATTCATTTTCTTCTTTTGCTCTAATATATATTTATCCGTAATTTCTCGTCAATTTTCTATAAATTTATAAATAATTCGATAATGTATAAAATGAACGAGATTTATCATTTTTCGAGGATTTGAACAATATTAAAAAAAGAAAAGAAAAAAAAATTGGTAATAGAGTTCGTGGTCGGAAATTGAGAAAAGACGTGAAAAAAAGGTACCCACGAAATAAAAGAGTTTCGGGCGAAGAGAATATAAGAGCGAGGGTGAAATGATGGAAAAAAATATAGCGCAACTCGGATATGTCTTTTGGAAGAGATGAGGCTGTCAAGTGAAGCACCGAGTCAATTGTCTTGCTTTCTCTGTCTGTCTCATTCCCATCCTGTCTTCTTTCTATCCGAACGTGATCCGACTTTGTTCTTCCTTGGAATATACTCGAGAAATAAAACGGAAGAGACGAGAGCGAGTGAGAGAGGAGAAAAAGCGATTTTCCGTTACCCTCCCTGTTTCCGGAAGTGAACGCGAGGTCTTGCGTTGTCTTTTGGCGACTCTGTCACTATCTTATCGATATCAAGGGATAAGGTCATTCGACCATTTTTTAAAATAATTCTCGATCTAGATTACAAATAAAGTTCGATAAAACACACATTTTTAAGGATTAAAAAAATGTTATAGCTCTTTTTTTAGACATCTTTCGCTCAATAAAATGTTTTTATTTGTGTAAAGGATTGAATTTTTCATTAAATTTTATGAGAAATAAATACTAACTTTTTGATGTTTTGTGCTGACTTGACAACACCAAATATTTATGAAAAAATATAACAATGCTGACAAATCTTTCTTATCTTTGGATGGCAACAGTGATTTTATAACATGGAATTATGTAAACTGTTCAATTAATGTACTATTGTCAATAATATAAATCTTAAGGTTGATGCATAATTTTTAGACAAATTCTTATTAAGATATTGAACAGAAAATCGTCGTTATTAAATGTTAGAATTTTTTAACAATTATTTTAACGAATTCATTTATGCCACTTTTATTATACTAAGCAGTGAATATTTTAATTTAAAAAATCTAACTATATTTATAGGACACCATTCATTGAAAAAATCCATTCATTTTACGATTTTACCCCACGATAAAAGTATTGAAAATTCAATACAGCATTTTTTTTGTTTGAAACAAATTACTCAGGAATTTCAATGCTCGAGCTGGGAAACTTATTGCAATAATCTTGAATCGTGTTATTTGAATTGGAAAGTTCCGTATTTCGTTGTAATTCGAGAAAGTCTGAAAGAAGGTAAAATGAGTAGAATCCTTGTTCGTCGTTCTCTTTTTTCTTTCTCGTCGTCTTTCTTACTCAATCGTTTGTTGGGAGAACGATATTTCACAAGCAGTAAAAGTCAGCGAAGGTTGGAGGATTATATTTTATTCCAGAATTTATTAAGAATCCCTTTGAGCTTCGCGTCCTGCACTCTCGTTTTTCTCCTTATATTTTTATTTTATTTTATTTTACTATTTTTCGTCTCCTTTCACTCATCCCTTATTTCATCCGGGCAGCCTCGCGCAAAGGCCTTGCCTTTCTCAAAACTGAAAAGAATTCTTGAAGCGTTTATTTTCATCTTGCTTTTAACTCTTTGATCATTACATTTTAAGCTTCGAGAATAATTCGATTTTTCGATATCGCCCTATTTATGAGAGAAAATCCGAAAATTTGAATGCTAACGACGAGAAAAGAATTCAAAGCTGGATGCAAAAATTCAAATCCGGATGGTAGAAGAATTGAAATTTTTCACGGAATCTGATGCTCGCTTAAAATTCAGTGGCTCGGACGAGTCTTGGGGGATAGCCTGTATTCCTCTGTGTCACATATAAATATATAGCGAGGCATGAAAGTCTGTGCATGCACAGAGCGCACGAGCCTCGTCTCTTTTTCTCGGTTCCGCATGTATTTGTCCTCTTTCATTTCCTTCTCGAATCTCATTCTTTCTATCCCCCGAGTCTCTCTCTCTCTCTCCTCTTGCTCTCTATTTACTTTTTTCGTCTGCGAGTTCCTCTTCTTTCCGCCCTGCTCTCATCCGCCCATAGCACGTACAGTGACGTCAAAAAGTTATTTAACCACTTTAGGAACTAAATTTGATTAAAATGCTCCAAATCACATTATTTTTCCGTAAGTTTACTTCAAAGTTGCTCCTTATATATTCACAACACTTTGTGATTTTATATAATCAGATGCTAAATATAAAATACTTGCATATAATTAAGAATTTAAATCTGAAAAAAGTATAATTGTAAATGCAATAATGAAAAATACAAAACAAATATAAAACTTTTACTGGGAAAATTTACCTCTAAAGAGTAACATTGAGTGAAACATTTTTATTTAATTATATAATATTCAAGCTAAATAATTAGGAATAAAACTTTAAATAAAATGAGTTTGATGAGAGACAATCGAAGAAAAAGTGTCATCGAGCAATATGATAAAAGTCATGCATGCAAAAGCAAACAATATTCTGAAAGAAACGTTATAGAAACTTACGAGCAATGAAAATGAAAGAGAAACAATCAGCATCGAGCAAATGATGAAGAACTCATATATAAAAAGTTAATAACTTTTGATAAAACTCACATTTCTTACACTTTCCAAATTCATATCATACTGAAAATAATAATTTATATTACAAAATTTGACAATTTTAATAAAAAATTATAATTTAATTGAAATATGCTCATTTATTTTTTATTAGACATTTATTTGAATTTTTATGAGAATTTATTAGTAATATGTGATAAACGAAACGAAGACTTTTAGAAGGGCCTGTATGTATTTACAGGAAGAGCGAGGTGTGTGGGTGCATAAAGCTCTCTCGAAAGCAAAGCTAGTTTCGTGTTGGCTTTTATACGCACGATTACACGGGACAGAGCGTTGAGCCAGGCATGGCTATTGGTCCCTGCTCGTACTCCTTTCTATTTCCGCCCTTTCTTTTTCCTTCTCATCCCTGTCTCGGGCTTTCTCTCTCTCTCTCTCTCGCCAGACAAGAAAGCTGGGAGGGACGGAGGAGCGCGGGGCAATCGGGCATAACGGTCTCGTGAATCGCCAAAGAGAATTCTGTATTAGCGTGCTATACGAGCCCCCTTCCCCCCCCTCTCTCTCTCTCTCTCTCTTTCTCACTTTTCCCTCTCTCTCTCTCTCTCTTTCTCTCTTTCTCTCTTCATTCCCTCCATTTCCTTCATCTTCCTACATTTTTCTTTCAGCTGTGCTCCAGGTACGACAAAGTGGGAAAAAGTTGACGAACTTTTCCCCAATGAGGCGACAGAAAACTTGATGTGTAGGATTCCTTTTGTCCTGGTGGACGCGACGTCAACCCAAAGCTGTTGACTAACATGCCCAACTCTGTACATCCTATCCTTTTCAACTTCACTTTTCTCTGAAGTTTTTATTATTAATTGGTCCACATGTTGGACTTTCGACTTTTCACAGAGATTAGCACGTTGTCCCTTTGCTGGGAATATTCCATTGGTCATCGTAAAAGGAGAAAAATATTTTGCTGTAGTTTCAATGTTTTACATCATCGTGCATAACGTTCTCAATCACTGACATCCATCAGCAAATTACTTCATAATATTCAAATAATGCAGTTTTCCCACGTCTGTCATAATGTCTTTCATTTCGAACATTAATCATTTGATTTTGATCGCTGTTCATTTGGTTCGTATTTTAATTCCATTGGTCATTGGTTATCGTAAAAGGAGGAAAATATTTCGCAGTAGTTCCGCTATTTTACATCATCGTGCATAACGTCCTCAACCACTGACATCCAGCAAATTACTTCATCATATTCAAATAATGCAGTTTTCCCACGTCTGTTATAGTATCTTTCATTTGGTACATTTATTCATTTGATTTTGAACGTTGTTCATTTGGTTTATATTTTTATTCCATTGGTTATTGGTCATCGTAAAAAAAGGAAAATATTTCACTGTAGTTCTAATATTTTACATCATCATGAATAACGTTCTCAACCACTGACATTCAGCAAATTATTTCATCATATTAAAATAATACAGTTTTCCCACATCTGTCATAATATCTTTTATTTGGTACATTTGTCCATTTTATTTTGATTGTTGCTCATTTAGCTCGTGCTTTTATTCCATTCGATAGTTGCGCAGTACGTGCACGCTTGAGCCAATCTAAAAGGATATTCAATAATACCTTTTCAAATGATAATGATACGCATTGGGCTGATACATAATATCATTTAATTTATGGGTTCAAAGAATCGCTGCCGTGATGTATTTTCTATACTTCTTTTGATAATACTTCAGCAGCGTTTTGTAGTACCGTTTGAATGGTCACGCGAAGTCTGTCTGAACTTTATATAATGATGATGATACATTGCATGATGCTGGTGTGTGAAGTTGATTGGTCCATAAATTAAAATAAGCACGGTGGTTTGAAGTTTTTCTGATTTTTTTTTAAATATACGACGTTAAGCATTACATGAATACCTGAATAGTCACGCGAAGTCTACCTAAACTCTTGCGTAATAGTAATTTAGGCGATATTGGTGTATAAAATTATAATCGGTTAGTAACTTTAAAAACTTTGCAAACCATGTGAAGTTTTTTTCTGTACTTTTTTTTTATTTGTTAATACTTTCATATCACGCCAATACTTCAATAGTTATACAACGCCTACCTAAGTTTATGTAAAATAATAATGAAAAGTGAAATTTTGGTACAGGAGGTCATTTGGTCAATAAATTTTCTATAAGATAAAATGAAGAGGTAAATAAATCTATCTGGTATGTTCGTTTTATTTCCGCGTTTTATCTTTTCTTTCTCTCTGCCAATGACGGAAGTTTAACTTGCTATTGGCTGGTCCTCCTTTTTCCGGGAATGGACTCGTCCAGAGCTCTCGTAACCTCGCATTCTGCAGACTACGGAATCCAATAACCTCCAACTGAGGTATCACCCCAGCTCGTCATCCCAATCCTACGACGACCAACTCGCATTCACCGACGGACTGAGCCACCGGCCAAACTACCTACCTTTCTGCTACCAGACCCATTCGTTATCCTACTAAATCCACTTGGTAACATTAACATCACAAAACTCTGGGCATCTCACGAAGTCTGAAAAACTGCTCTTCAACTCATTTACCTTTTCTATATCCATCTAATTATTTAAATTACAAAATGACTTAAGTTGTTAAATCCTATTATCATCAAGCGTAATCACTCTAAAAACAACTATCGTCCTAGATAATAATCCCACTCTTGAATTCCTTTTTTTCGTACAATGAAAACGATTTCTCCGAATTCAAAATGTGTAAGAATCTAATCTTACATTTTTTTACAAAATACAGCATGTCATTCCTAATATCAAATTTTTTAAAAATAACATTGAAAACTCTATGAAAATATGGTAAATCTGCGCCAAGAGCTATAGAGAATGATCTTCACTGAGATTGATTTCGATAAAAGTGGAGGATCCTTGAATCCGAGACAAGAAGGGGAGCTTTGAGGGATCGATGAAAGCCGCTAACTTTACGACGTGGATTTAGTGCATGGATTCGTGTATAAGTCTAGAGACAGGGATAAAAGGAAGTAAGGACTAGGATCTCGAGAAGACGAGTGTTCCGGCGGTTAACTTTACGGTTTGACCTCCGTGTACGTTCGCTCGTCATCTTCCTCTTCGTTTTTCAACTCGGGAAGGTGATCTCGTCGTAAATCCTAACTTCGACAGAAATTTTGAAAATTTACACCTTGTTTAGAGAACATTTAATAGCTCGTACGATTACGAACCAAGTTCTGTCTTTTGTCTTGGAAAATTTAATTGGAGACATCGAGGCATAAACGTGATCTTGCCGTGATTAAATCATGATGCGAAAATATCAAGATAGTTGCACCGGATGAAGTTAGCTGTGTTACAGCGGTTGGTGGTATTTTTCAGACATAACTATCTGGAGGAAGTTCTACCAATTAAAGTTAACTGTATTACTGCGGTTAATTATATTTTTCAGTGGTTATAACATGACAACTATTTGAAGTTCTACCAATTAAAGTTAGGTGAACCAACTTAGTACCGGTTCAAGTAGTACCTATTAAAATAGTTTTACCAACTTTGCCGTCGGTCCAGATAATTGTGTCAACTTAAGGAATTTCTACCGCGACAGTCCATTCTAAAATTTTCTTACTAATTAAATAAACATAAAATCATCAGTTGACATCTTTTTCTATAGGTTTTTAAAAAAAAACTAGAACCTTCTTTAATGTCTTTAATGTTGGTGTCGAATTTTGAAAAGCTCTCCTACTTAGAAGTCAGGGTATTTTATGTTGAAAATCACAATTTTTTTACACAGGGTCTATTGTTACGGAAAATTATAAAAATTTACGATTTTCAATAATAAATATCTAAAGTTCTTGATGGTGAAATCTTTTGAAATTTGTTACGCACCATGTTAAAGAACATATGTACAAAGTTTTAAGAAATTCTATAAAAAACCATGTTTACCATAGGACCAGAGTAGAACTATACCTTAAGATTATTTCACTAATTCAGAGTTTTATAAACTCAAAATAATTTTTGATCCTACCATTGGTCCAAAAATTTCATATAAAATACTGAACTATCAGGTAGTTATTAGTAGCTTAAAAAATTTTTTAAAGTACATTTTATCACAAAAAGAATAAAATGCATTGTGTCATACGTGATTTAAATAAATTGACTGACCAATATCTAAGTTCGTTATTATTGAAGTGAAATTATATCGATGATACTTTTTTTCAACGTTTCAGTTAGCTTTGGATGAAAAATTCCACTATTTTTAATGAAAATATGGAAAACCAAGACCGTAGATTTTTCTGACACGTAACTCGTAAAGTAGTCAAGAGTCTTTTAAAAATGAATTTCATGGTAAGACGTTCTTTAATTGAATTAAAAAAATTGTTTGTCTATTAAGCTTAACCTCCAAGATTTGAAGAGGCGATTAATTAATTTCCTCGGAGCGCCTTTATTCCGTCAATGAAAAAAGAATTCCAGGACTATTTGCGTTTATTTTCTCCTCGGCGACCATCCTCGTTTTTTCATCGACGGTCGCTTCACCTTTTTTCCCCATCCGATCCCATTTGTCTCGAGCCCGTTTGATTCTCCCGAAGTGTACGCCGCGTTAACTTAAATTGCACGTAAAACTCAATACCCTCTCGCTGAAGTTCTCGTAAACTGGCTAAAAGTAAATTAAAGTCAGGGTCTCAGAAAAAATTCAATAGTTCAGAGAATTTACTAAAATTTATTCGGTTATCCACTTTTTCAGCGTATTTAAAAAAAATTGACTATTCCAATGATTTGCTCAAAATTAGTGAGTCTAGGTTTTAACATAGTGAGACTAAATGAAATTTTAATTTAGGACTGTTCCAAGAATCGACAAAACCCCTTTTTCTCAGAAAAGATATAAAAGATTTCTTGGAAATCTCAATTTTGCCAATTTCAGCAAAAACGTAGTTTCTCTAATAAATTGACAGTCGTCGTTTATTTAATTTAAAAAGAATAATTCGATAAAATCTTGATAAAAACAACGATCAGAACTTTACAACGAGTAGAAAAATTGTGTGTAAGGTAGTACATCCATGAAAGTCAAACCAAAAATGTTCATCCTAATTTTTCTTCGTACCATGTGGTTTTACAGCTTAAGTGTCTAAGAAAAAGTTGTTACTAATTTATTCAAGAACAACGTACTTGAAATTCAAATTAATCCAAGGTGATCCGTACTTCATACGTATGTAAAAAAAGTTAGGAAACAAACTTTTTTAAGGATTTTTTCAAAAAACTAATTGAAGCTTTTTTAAAGTACTCTAAAAAGCTGTACCAAATTTTAAGTGGTTCTACTTTTTAGAAGTCAAGATATTTACAACTGAAGATCGCAATATTTAACATGTGCTTTTATGGGAGAGTAGAACAAATTGTGATTTTTCATGATGAATATCTCAAATCCTATGCAGAAAAACTTGTTTAAATTTGATATACATGTGCACATGGCATCAAAGATAGTTTATGCAAAATTCAAAAAAATTCGTAAAAAAATCGTTTTGTGGATGTACTACTTTAAGGTAGGAGTCGCGTAACAGTCTATTCAAAAGTTTAGCTGTACGTGTTAACTAAATTTTGAATCATCACTTAAATTTTTTTGAGACAAAATTTTTTTTAAATTTCTACTGATCTTCTTTGACATCGTATTAACATGTGTGTAAAATTTAAAGAACCCTCACCATGTGGTTATCGAGATATTTATTTCAAAAAATTGCCACTTTTAACATGGACTTTTATGATGAGAGATTGAAAAATGTTACGTCTTTCAACAATTAATATCTTGATTACTAGATGGTGAAGCTTCATAAAATTTGGCATAAATTTCGACATGCCCTCAAAGAAGATTTGTGCAAATTTTTAGGAAATTCGGTCTCAAACGATTTTACGTGACTCCTACTTTAATGTTATTAAGAAATAGGAGACGAAAGGCTTCGATTTTTGTTTATTGCATTGACGCTCAGTCTGGCGTCCTGGCGGGGGCGCACGGACGTAAAAAAGCCTGACGGCGATACTCGACTCCCTGTCTGTCGGTTTCGCCTCGGTCTCTGACGACGAGCGCGCGTGCGCTTCTCTAACCTTGACATTGAACGACTTCTCCCTCCATTCAGGCTCAATTTACTATATCCTCTGTCTCTCTCATGTTCTTTCTCTCTCACGCGCTAATTTTCTCTCTCCGTCTCTTATTTTTTTTCTTCTCTATCCAATTTTCTCTCGCTCTCTCTCTTTCTCTCTTTCTCTTTTTCGTATTGTATTTTTGTCTTTCCTCTTGCTGTCATCGTTCGCCATTTTTCTCTCTCTCTCCTCGCCCATTGGTGCCTCTCTCACGACACTAAAATATTGCTACGACTGATGACTGTCATTACGAACGATCGTTTCTTCTTTCACGAAGAGGATTTCATTTTCGACATTCCGCGTCGCCGGCCCGACGCCCACGGGCTCCTAAAAAATCACTGGAAAAAATTTTTTCGCGAATGGACGAAGAAAAGGAAAAATGACCTGGCGCAGATCGAACGTTTCAGATCGAAAGTTTTAATAGCTCGTGAATCATAATAAGATCGAAATTTCGATAAACTTTATTTTCACGGGAATCCCTATATTTTATTGAAGGGAATAATCGATTTTTATCTTTTTATTTATTTCTCTTTTTGACCAGTTTCCAATATTAATTTTTAACAGGTATTTTTATCTTTATTTTATATCTCGAGTCTATCCTAATTTTGAGTATGTCCAATAAAAATATACAATGTTTTCAGTGGAAAACATCATTCAGTGATTCAGTGGAAAATAATTATTTCGATAAACATTCGTCGCAAATTGAATATTTAACTTGAGAGAGGAATATTCATTTTTGTTACAATCCTGTAGCTTTTGTTTATTCTTGAATTAATATTGAAAAAAAGGAGATAATTTTAATGTGAGGAGATATTCAGGCTTGTTTATGTTGTTTCACGTTCGATAGAAAAAAAAATGATAAAAAGTTTTTTTACCCAGCGAGGACATAGATGCATAGGCGGGTAAATTCGCTGGATGATACATGGCCAGAAACACGTTATATTTTATCCGGTATATAGGCAGTTTCGTGAAAAAAAGGAAAAAAGGAAGGAGAAAAGGGAAAAAAGCGCGACGAGGCGATATTCATCGTCCGTGTTTCCTGGTCGGGTCTCGATGAGCGAGAGATGTTCCCTCCGAGGGCTCGAGGGCGGCCACGTGTCCAATATTCGAGACTTTTTTATGACAAGAGAGAAAGATCGAGGGAGAAAGCGAGAGAGAAAAAAATGGCGAAATCCAAGGTCGCCTGAGCACTATAATAAAATCGAAATATTAACACACCCACGTGCGATATGATTATTCGTTCCTAGTTTCTCTCACCGCTTCGAGAATCGACCATGAGATCTCGACGCAGATATATCGACTAGACCGCAGACGGTGCGCCCGGAAAAAAAATAAGAGAGAAAAAGGATTTACCATTCTGATAGCTTGATGCGTTTTTCCTTTTAAGAAACACATCAACCATGCTCATTATTAATTTCCTTATTTTTTAAAGTACATACTATTCAATGACTACATTTAAAAAAAAACAGTTTAAATAAAATACACTATAAATCATTTTTTTAAGCAATCAACACTTGAATTTAATAAAGTTGCTCCTACTTTTATTTTCATTTCTATCAATGTTATAAATTTATATGACATTTTTCAATATAAAGTAGTAGTGTTTGGAAAAAAATAAACTTTTGTAGAAAACCTCTTACGATAAGTAACAAAAGGGCTTAAAGTTTATTTCCATTTATTTTTTACATACATATAAAGTATATTATTAAAAACAGTTTAAATAAAATACGCACTATAAACATTTTTTTTGACAATCAATACTTGAAGTTAACAAATTTGTACATTTACCAATATTTTTTTTACCAATTTCGAAGTAATTTTAAGTTTATGGAAGTTTCGAATTAAGTTTATAGAAAACCTTTTAGGGAAAGTAACAAAAGCACGTACAGTTCCATTTCCATATTTTTTAAAATACCTAAAGTATGTTATAAAAAAACAGTTTGAATAAAATACACTACAATAATCAATTTTTTTGTCGTTTAATACATAAAATTAAAACATCAATTGAATGAATTTGAATATTTTCTAATTTCAATTTTCATTCTGTATTATTTTTGTCGTATTTTAATATAACATATACTACACAGTATCGATAAAAAAAATAAAATATTGAGATAAAAAAATGTAACGCATTCACAAAAAATGTTGAACAAATATGTGAGTGGACACGAAAATTTATTTTTTTGTATAAGAATAATTCAGATGAGGTGTGACTCAGTTTTTTTGTAAGAATAAGTATGGAAAAATAAGAAGTATAATAATGTGTCATGAAAGAGATTGAACAAACGGAAATGTTGGGCCTTCGGCGCGTTTTCACGCGAGAGTGCGTCGGGGCGTAAAGAGAGCCGAAGACACAATTACCGGGTACAACGAACGAGTCCGATTATCTAATGAGGAAACAATACGCGTTGCGCAACCGCTGATGATTCGATCGATCCGCCGGCGAGCAGTTTTCTCGTGACATTGCTCGTCCGAGCATTATTTTCAAAGAACCTCATTACGTTTCTCCTCCCAGGCCATTTTTCTTGCAGCAATTGTCATTTTTTTCACGTTGCACAACATATTATGAACTGAATGAAAAACGAGCTGTGGAAAACTTTTGAAATCGTTCTCGTGCACGTGAGAGAATAAAAAAACTTCTCAAAAAGTCACAAAATGTTTAAAAAAAATGGATATATAAATGTTTCCCTAAACGAGCAAGTACATAATTAAATAAATAAGTATATGTAAATATGGTCATGCCGAATTAAAAAAAAAATTACTATAAAATCATGATGAAACAATAAGTGATTAAATGTTTCATCGAATAAACGAGGAATTGAGTAAAAAGAGAGAATGAGCATATATAAATATATAAGTAATAAGTTAGTTCGACCGTCATATGAGTAGTCAAGTTGGCAACTAATTTAAACTGATTAAATTTAAGTCTAAATTATTAATAAAATTAAGAAACACTTAAATTGAATATATTTTTATCACGTGAATGTACTAAAATGCTTGAAAAATGCAATCAGCTGTTACCCATAGTGCAATATTATATCTGAAATCCTCTTTCAAAATGTCAAAAACAAAAGTTTTTTTTGTTTTCTTTTTTAAAAGCGCCGTAAGGTAATGTTTTCTTGAAATAAACAGAATCTGTGATAAATTTTCTTTATGATGGAAACTTTTCTAAAGCTCAATCACCGATTAGTTTTTTACAGTTTACATTATTGTGAGTTCTTTCATAAGGTACTGTGTTAAAAATCGAAATTTTTGAATGAAATAATTCAAAATTTAGCCCCGCAAGAGATCCCGAAAATGTGCTTATTATAATCAGGGGACTTTGAACTATTATCAACCGCAAAAATTGCTGAATATTCACCGTATTTATTGTTCAAATAACCGAACTGCTTTAAAGTGATAAATAAGTGAAAAAATTCTTCAAAATGTTCTCGGGAGAATAAATGATCTTGTTGACAGTAGCGATTTTGATCATTTCAACGGCGAGGAGGAAAATAATCGAGAGCAAAGGAAGAACGATTAGATCGCAGTGGATAAATCGCGGTGTGTGCAGCGGATCTGTAATCGGCGAAACTTTCACTCGCTGGGAAAGAGAGAAAATCGTCGTCACGCATTCGTGATCGCACGTACAGACTTTAACGTCTCTCTCTCTCTCTTTCTCTCTCTTTTTCTATTTCATTTTCTCAGTCTCTCTCCCTCGATCTTTTATCCCTTGGCCTTTTCTGCGGTCCCTTTTTTCTTTTTCTCGCGTCTCTCTGAGAGTCGTAACCCGACCACGCGAAACAATTCTCGAGAGCTCGGAGAAAATTGCTAGTAACTCTTGAAAAAAATTTTATGTATTATTTCCAACAAGGCATTTTTTTCAACATTGGTGAAAAAAACGGTTCGCTTTCGATCTATTGTATACTATAATACAATAATTTACAAAATAAAATAAGTATAGTAACAATTATTATTATTATTATTTTATTATAATTAAAAATAATTTTATTCATTTTATATAATTATAATAATGAAATTAAAACTTAGACATTAATAAAATTACATCAATATAAAGCACGTGTCATAATATTAACCTGTCTTTTCTTTATTGACAAGTTATTTTATTCGATATTTATCATAAATTTAATACATTTTATAAATCTATTTATTATTATAAAAATTTATAATTTTATACAAAAAATTCTACTGTTTTTTCAATATACGAGCGCCATCAACGCGTGCCAACGCTTTTTTTGACATGTTTGAATTGATATTTTGCTGTTCTCTTTTATATAGGCGCATACTTCATACAACTTTGCATAATGCGCTCTATTCCGATTAATTGATTAGAGGTTTCATCTCTTTTTTAATATAAGATCCATCCACACTGACATTTTTTTAAAAATATTTTGAAACGATATTATAAATTAGAAACACTAAACTGTTCACTTTTTATGATTGAAAATAACTGGAACTGACACTCGATTGAACTTGTCGAATTATTTCTACGAAATGTTTTTTGTTAACGAACTACCTGGCGAGACCCGACAAATCTTACCCCGACACTTTATATCGGCCTACTGATTCCAAATTCAGTCGAAAAATCCAAACAATCAAGACCTTGTTCGGTTTTTCACTTGACCTCGACCGATCACCATGGAAACAATGACCGAGCCATTAACGAAAATTTGAAAATTTTTTTCCTCGTTACGCTCGACGAATTTTCTCTCTCTTTTTTTTTAATCTTTACAATCCCCGAACTATTCAGGTTTGTCCAGGTATATTTGATATAAATAATAGAAAATTGTGTTGCAAGTTTTTTTCACATGAGCTGAGAATATTTAGCGTGTTCGAGGACTTCCAGCCTGATTTTTCGAGAATCGAAATAGGAAAAACTCAAAATTTCAAGTGGCGATATCTTTTCGTGTCCTCGACGATATCGACTTCATTTTGCGAAACGAAATTAATGATTTTAGCATCAAGGTCATTATTTCCAAAGCAGTGCGCGTTGAATTTTTTTTTAATGAGTAGAGATTAGCCAAAAGTTAATGCGTATCCGCATAATGCGGTCTATCTCGATGAACCGATTATAGACTTCATGTCTTTTTTAATATAGGATTCTATATAATTATGATGTGAAATATTTCGCATGTACGAAATATATAGCAATTCTGATTATTTTCATGATCAAAATTATTGTGTTTATGAAAAATCATCAAAATTGTCAAACTTTTTCCACAGTATTCTTTTTTTTATTATACAAATCATATAAAAGTACAAAATTACGAATATTGTTTACGCAATGCTTTGACAATGAATTAAAAAAAAATCAGGGGCTAAAAGTGAGAGGATAGAGAAGCTATTTTGTATATATTCACTAATATATTTTTAGTCTGAATAAATGATTTTACAAAATGGGAGATTCCAAATAATTGAACGAAGCAAAGGCTAAAAGTTACTTTGTGTCGTGTACGGCCGATGAAAAAGATTTTTCGCGAGTGCAGGAGGGTGGGTGAGGAGGGGGGGGACTAAAAAATGGTGTGTGCAGATAGAAGCGTTCACCTGGTGGACCTCGGTGGCCTCGCCCATGGCCGTTACGCGAGCACAGTATCGAGCGTTTTTCCATCGTTCTCCCTTTTTTTGTTCCTCGATCCCTCGTTTCTCCGGCGGTCTATCTGGCCGGTTCGCCCTCGCTTCATATTCTCTAGCTCTTCACTCCGGGCCTCTTTCCCTCTTTACCTCCGGTTTCAGCGTTTCCGCGAATTTATCCAGGAAGAAGCTTCGAGAGAAAGAGAGAGAGAGAGAGAGAGAGAGAGAGAGAGAGAGAGAGAGAGCAAACGAGAGGGAAATACGAGAGGAAAGTAAGCGAGAGAAAGTGAGAAAGTGCAAACAAGTGAGAGAGAAAGAAAAAAAAACGAGAGAGAATAAAGAAAAAACGGGAGGAAGAGAAGGAGAGAAATAAAATGATAAAAGAGAGAGAGAGAGAGAATGAGATAAAAAAGAATGAAGGAAGAAAAAAAAGGAGATAGAGTCCTTTGGCAGTGTGGCAACGAGCCTCGGTAGTACCAGCGACGGTACCGGAAGCTCTGCGCAGGATCGTCCACCGCAATCCGGTCGATTCGGTAACCGTGGCGATGCAGAAAAGACAGGGATAGCCGGAGAAACGGGAACGCGGGACAGAGAGACCGAATAATACACGGTGTGGTGTTAAGCATGCCTCCCGGATCTCGATCCTTTTTTTCATCGGCCGCGTGTGCATGCCCACAACCTCGCTCGCTCGTGTTCATTTAACCAGCCGAAGAATTTTTTTGCGACGGGAAGGTCCCCGCTTACTTTATGGAAAAATGTTCACTTCAAGTTCCCGGACGGACGAGCGCATTTTTAATTAGGGAGAAACATTCGTATTTAATTGGGATACCGCATTTTCTTATGTTACGACGGGGAAAAAGTTTCGTACGCTCTCAACTCTCGCTTCGCTCAATTTTTTGCTGGCCGGAAGAATTTTTTTTGCTGCCAGTCATCCTGCGTCCTGAACAATGGTCACTTCAAGCTCTCGGCCAGAGTTCATTTTTTCACCCCACGTGACAATAAAAAGCTCGAAAAATGCTCACCCGAATAAAAAACTTGAGGTAATTTCCCATTGAAACTGAAGGTCTTATTTCGTTGTCGAATATTTTTCAAGGCGGATTCTTTTGAAGAATAGATCTCTTTGATGGTGTATAGAAACATGTACACAACGTTTTTATAGAGATTTAAAGTTATTTGTAAAAGTCAAGACAATTTATACCATTCATTTGAACAATAGATTTGTTCATTATTGGAAAAAGTGTTTTCAATTTGAAAAATTACATGCCAATGATTTTTACGATCACTAAGAAAAAAAAGTTGACTTTTACAGGATTTTAATTTTCAAACATTTTTTACAAAATATGAAAATATTGCGTCTTATCGTTTAAAAAATTATTCTTATTAAATTATAAAGCATTTTTAAAAATTTTTTGTCCAATTTTCTAACTCCAATTATTATTTAATTTATACCAAAAACCAAAAAAAAATTTTTAAATCAAAAGATAATAGTTTAGATATGAATTTGAAATAGATTTTTTTGTTTCAATATTAAAAAAAACAGATAAAGTGAGAAAATCCTTAGTTGTCCAACTATTGGGACGTTTATATATTTTTCTCTCATTCAACTTTTTTCACTGCTTCCCCGTTTTTCTAATTCTCTGATTTTATTCGTCGCCAATATTCGTTTTCGTTCGAAATTTCTCTCATCTCTTCCGCCGTGATTCCCGGGCTCGACGGATTTCCTCGCTTCCTCGAATAATAACAACCCCGGTGGCGATAGCATTCCCGATCCCGCAAAGTGGGAGAACTTTGAAGACCTTAATCATATGGGCCTCCAAGCGCCGGCCATAAATATCCCCGATGCAAGCTCAGATTGGCCCTTATCCAACTCTGTTTAACCCCACGAAATCCTCACCACTCCTCTCTCTCTCTCTCTCTCTCTCTCTCTCTCTCTCTCGTTCTCCTTCTCTCATACGTTTAGCCATCTTGGACCTCGTCCGACGTACCAGTTTCGCATTTAGCAAATTTCTCTCCCCCTCTATTTTCTCCTTCTGGCCTACATCATTCTTCTCCTCGTCTTTTCCTTTCCTCGTACGCAAGCGGAAATTACAAAACTCGTCCACGTTACGAATATTTATTATTGCGTAATTCGATTTTTTGTCACATCGATTTATAATTCTATTTCTTTTATAGACATTTTTTTTAATAGTTTAAAAAATGTTTATTCTTATATATGGTTATAAATAAAATAAATTCTCTCGTATATACATGTCAATTCTTGTTTTATAATATATTGAATATATCGAAATCAATATGTTGTTTGGTTTTATGTGTAAAAGTCGTATTTTACTTGCAAGTTTTTTATAGTAAAAGCTTGTACGCATTCCTCGTAAATTTATTCGCCCAAACGTGTTGAAAATATCCTAATTTTTTCAAACCCGAGTGGGAACGTGAATAACTGCAATAGAGTAGGAGACAAAAGTCTCTGAATGGAAAGGCTCTGAGTTACGGACAGAGCTTTCGAGCGACGTCTCATCAATTTCTTCCCTCCTTTCCCTTCAAACTACACCCATGAAAAGAAGAAACTGCTGAGAGAAAAGTTACCCGATAATTTTTAGCCAAATTTATTCTCGCATAAATTGTCTCTGAGCAAAAAATCTTTCCAATTCTTATTTTCGACACAACAATAAAAATATTAATTTTACGTGCCGAAAAACAATATACGTTTTTATTATTATATTTTTGAATTTAAAAAATATCTCGTTTATTTTCCAATCATAAAAATCTTACATGTATCAAAACTCTCCATTATAAAATAATATTATTATTAAATTGAAAAGAAAAAGAAATATTAAAAACCATCATGACATGTCCTATATTAAAAAATACATGAGGCCTCTAATAAAATAGTAACTTTTGTCTAAAATCTCTACTCATTAAAAAAAAATCAACGTGCGCTGCTTTGGAAACAATGACCTTGATGTTTGAATCATTCATTTCGTCTTGCAAAAATTTTGAGGAATTACCTATTATAAAATCGATATCGTCGAGAACACAAAAAAATATCGCGACTATAAATTTTGAGATTTTCCTATTTTCGATTCTTGAAAAATAAGGCTGGAGGTCCTCAAACACTCTAAATATTCTCAGCTCATGTGAAAAAAACTTACAACACAATTTTCTATTATTCATATCAAATGTACTTGGACAGATATACCTGAATAGTTCGGGGATCGTAAACATAAAAAAAAGAGAGAAAATTTATCGAGCTCGCAACACAATTTTCTATTATTTATATCAAATATACCTGGCCAAATATACTTGAATAGTTCGGGGATCATAAACATAAAAGAAAGAGAGATTTGTCGAGCGTAACGAGGAAAAAAATTTTTTTTTCGCTAATCTCTCGATCATTAATTGTTTCCATGGTGATCAGTCGAGGTCGAGTGAAAAACCGAATAGTCTTAATTGTTTGGATTTTCGACTGAATCAGTCGGTCTGTAGAAAGTGTCCGGGTAAGACGTGTCGGATCTCACCAGGTAGTTCGTTACCGAAAAACATTCCGTAGCAATTCGACAAGTTCAATCAAGTGTCATTTCCTTCAATTTTCAATCGCATGAAAAGTGAATAGTTTAGTGATTTTAATTTTTATTATCGTTTCGAAATACTTCAAACAATATCGGTGCGAATGAAACTGCTGTACAATTGATACAAATAATCTCGATCCCGCTATTTTATTCTACACAGTGTATAATTTCCATTAAACATTATATGCAGTCTTTTTCAAGGCTATTAGATTCGAACGAACTGTTTTGCAAAAGGGGTTTTTGCATCGAATAATTGAATTTGTCATCATATAAATTAATATTCTTATATATTTTCAATCACCCATATAGTAGATTCGATTATCTGTTTTTTAAATTGATTTAAAATAATTCAAAAAATATTGAGTTTTGTATCGTGCTGGTGAATAAAGTGCAATAAAGGCCCACGGAAATTAAGCAGATTCGCTTCATGTCCATGAATCATCTTCAATAAAGCTGATTTCGTCAAGATAAAGGTAAGACATCGCTAATTGAAATATTCATGGGTTATGAGACCCAGTGTGCTCAAAAAAATTCGCGAAATTAAAAAAAAATAATTTTTTTTCAATTTTAAGAGCTGATTCGATCGGAAATTTTTCTTAGATAACGAAAATGCCATTCATTCAGAGCGCAATCCAATAATTCATATTGAACAAGCTAAAAAATTGACTTTTGGATCAGTTCTTTCAATTTTTCAATATGAATTCTTGAATTGCGCCTCATATAAGTAACATTTTTGTTATCTGTAGGACATTTTGCTGTCAAATATTCAATTTTAAAAAATACACGAAACTCATAATCAGTACATAGGAATAGAGCGTATTATGCGAGATTATATGAAATATGCGCCTAGAAGAATCGCTAAATATCAATTCAAACATGTCAAAAAGGAAAAAGTAGTCGCGTTGCTGTTCAAATCGTTAAAAAGAAGATGAATTTTCCCACTTAACATCATAAAAGGAGGAAAAACATAAAAAGCAATGCTCAAAGCACGACAAAATTCAAGTAAACGAAACAAACATTTTTTCTTTGAAAAATGTAACTCATGTCTATCTTTCTACCGATTATGCCCAACGATTAAAAACCATACGACAAAATGCGACGATTAAAACGATGAATTTTTTTTTAATGAAAAGTATATGAAACGACCGAGAGGAAATATTCGTTTAAAAAAGAAGGAATAATATGCTTTTTATCGCAAGTGAAAAAAAAAAATCAAAAGTAATGCTTGAAGCGCGATAAAACTCAAGTACATTCGTTACCCCGTGTATAGGTTGAATGTGCATTGTGTGTATAGTTATTCCGGAGGTATTTATGTGTCGTGCGAAGGGAAGAACCCATTGGGACACGTTGGCGTTTCTTTATATCCTCCTTTTCTCCTTTTTTCGTCCCCTTTCTCGCTTTTCTCCCCTTCCCCCCCGTTATTTTGCCCTCCCCACAGTTTTCTCTTTATCCCTACTCGTTCCTCAGCCCATATCGCGGGCGTCGGTGTACGCGGGATTTTAAGCTCGAACCTCGCAAAAAGCTCACAATAAGCGAGCGTATATCTCTGGGACTCGTCTCAACGTTTTTCCTCCCTCTTCGCTTTTCTCCTCGTCCGGGCTTCTCTCACCCACTCGAGCGACACTTTATGTATTTTTTACTATTCTCAAAAGATGCACACGCTCGCTCTCGCCTCCCCGTGCTCGTCGTTCCTCTATAAAATAGTGTCTCCGTATATAAAATTTGTATGTACGCAAAGGGGAGTAGCTATTCTCTCCTTTCATGGACATTCTTTCCGAATCTTCTCTTTTCTCCTGAGAAAGAGTCTCGAGAGTTTTCGCGCAATCGTGCTTTTTTTCGTTCTTATTCATTTTTGCTTCTTCTTTTATTTTATAAAATATCTTTACTTTATTCAGTCTTCAATATTATTTTTGGAGGATGCTGTGCCCAAAATTAAAGTTGATATAAAATTTTTGAAAATTTTGAGCATTATTAAATAATGTCTTCAAAACGTCGTGTGAAAATCTCACGATGATTAGAAGCTCGTCACTGATGAAAAATAATTCTTCAAAAGTTGCATATAGTCTTGTGAAAAATAATACAATCTGCTGCATTTTATATTTATTTATTTTAACAATGATGCAAACAATAGTTTAAAAAATTACACTTCAGTAAAAGTATATACTATATATTGAATATAACTAATTTTATCAATCTCAATTGATAGCAAATTCAAATGCTCATATTCATTTATGCATGACACAAAAAATTACTTGTATACAAAATATACTATACTTGTATAAAATGAATAATATCTCTACTCATAATATTCATATTATTTATAATATTAGTTAATAAATTTGGAAAATATTATATTACAAAATTATTGTTATGATACAAAAAAAATGAAAGCTTATTCAACACTATTATTTTTATTCCATGAAATTCGCTGTACTCTCTTGTGGTTTTAATGTCTAAAATAAGCAAGAGCTTTGAGAAGTTTATAAAACGAAATAAAATACGAACGAGAGAACCAGATGAATCGAAATATTTGAATTTGAGCCATGATATGAGAACGAAAGAAAAACGAGAGAGAGAGAGAGAGAGAGAGAGAGAGAGAGAGAGCGAGAGAGGAAACGACATATCTGTTTCTGACATTTCAAAATATCCCTTTTGTATCATCTCACTGGTCGATCCGAGGGTACGCTTCAAGGGAGTGAGGAAAAGCTGCAGCCATGTCGAAACTTGTCCCAGAGGGTCATTTCGCGACCAGGGAACTCGGAAAACTACTCGTGATCATAAAAGCAAGGAAATTGAGAGAAAAGAAACAGAGCAAGAACGAGCACGTATATACAATAAAAATAAAATATAAAATAAGAATCTTCTCCGGGAGAAGAATTTTCAAAAATTTTATTTTTCTGTTATTCGCCCGTGGGAGAAATTCTTTCTTCCCGAACAAATTTACACAACTTTCGAGTTACGTTTGAGGAATGAAACTTGAAAAGTTTCGAGAATCGTCGAAAAATAAACAAAAAATTTCTCAATCGTCATTCATCTTTCAACTTTTTTTTATTTATTTTTTGCTTTCTCGAGACGAATCCACGTCCATTAATTTTGCGAATAGCTCTTGAGTAGAGGGAGAATAAGAACGGGGTTGCGCTCAATCCTATACATATATATATACACACATATATAACCTCCGGATTTTTTGTCCTGCGAAAAATCCAGAGGTTGCGACGAGCATAATTCTTCTTCGTCACTCTTCCTTTTCCGCGAGAGAAGCGCTGCATCGGCTCTTGAAAAATCTCCGTGGTGCTGGTGGCTTTTAAATTCTTTTCGCGCTGAGTGGAAGCTCGTTTCGAGCATTCCGCATCGTTCGCGTATATGAATCCCAATAATACCTTTCCTCCTCGTAAAAAATACAACTCGCCGAGAGCGAATGAAAAAAACGCATTTCGTTAAAATTTCTTGCTCGGCTCGTAAAACGAATACAATTTTCACTTTTAACGCGTTTCGATATATTATTTTTTCCAGGTTATCGCGCGATACGTCATTTTAACGTTCGATGCGGTCCGGTTCATTTTTAGCCAGACTCGTGAAAAATATTATTTCACCTCTGATCAATTTCTTTCAGGACATGCACGCTAAGCCCAATAATTCTTCATGCGTTTTATAAAAGGTAAACGTCCCAATAGATGAATATATCCCAATAGTTTGACAATTTTTACTATATTATTTTTAATATTATTTTTTTCTCTATAAAATCATATGGATTATTTTTCATAATGTTAATTTATTGGAAGAAACTCGCTCAATGTTAGAGACAGGGTCGATTTTCTGTCCAACTATTGGAATATTCTACATATTCAAAGATTCAAGTATTTATTTACTAGAAATATTGTCTAAAATTAATACATAAAATGAATTTTGAATCACTAAAATATCAGACAATAGTTTAGAGGTGAATTTGAAGCAGATTTTTTTGTTTCGATATTTTTTAAACAAAGATAAAGTGTAATAATCTTTAGCTGTCCTACTATTGGGACGTTTACCTTATTTATAATCTACATTTTTTCATCAAACTTATCAATAATGTTATTTAAGGTAGTTTGGTCATTATAAGACAAAACCCTATACCATAATCAATGAAAATTTTAATTTTTTGTGCTGAATGCTATAGATTAATCTTTTTTTTTTATTTTATCGAGATCAAAAGTGTCATTTTCTAGTGAAAAAGTCTTATCAATTGTTTTGTAGGTTATACATGCAGTTTTTTAGACACTGTTATCTGGAACTTCATTATCATTTATTCTGACACCATACAAAGACTTAAATTAAATAAACCAAAGTCGAAGATACAGTAAAACTTTTCGCTAAATGTTTTTTAGGTTCGTAAAATGTACAATTTTCATTTCTGATGTGTCATATCAATATATGTCTTTATGTCAAACTTATCGAATACGTAATATTTGACCTTCTAACATTCTTAGGTAAATTATAAAAATAATCATTCAAGGCGTTTCATTTATTGTTAAACAATAAAAACAAATGTTAACGAAAAATAAGAAAAAAAGGCAATGCAAAAATGAATATTGATTGGAAATTTTGGAAGCAAACGGTTCTTTCAGGGATAATAAATCATGTGTTCGTGAATGTGGACTTGAATAATGATTATTGAATGGCGAGGATGAATCAGCGGATGATTTTTTTTCGTGCGAGTAGACGTCCTGATGGACCTTTCCCTGTTTCAAGGGCGAATAAGGGAGAAAGAAAGGCGAGGCGAAGGAGAAGCAAGTCACGGCTGACGTAATCCTCAGCCCGAACACTTCCTATCGACGGTCACGTGCACTCCTCGATTTTTCTTTTTCTTTTTTCACGTCATCCCGGAGAGCTCGCCTTCGAACACGGTCAAGGCCATTCCGAAAAGGATATCCCCCTTTTTTTATTTTATTTTTCTCATACTTTCATCTCTTTTATTCCTTTACTCACATTTTTCTTCATCACTCTTTATTTTCTTATTCGAAGATATCCCTCTTCCTCTTTTTTCTCCCGCGTTGAACAAAATTAAGCCAAAAATTACAGAAAATCTTATATTTTTTAAATCTTCCAAGAGTCCATATTAAGAATCGTTTTTGCACTTTAATTTATTTGAAAAAATATTTAAACGTGAAAATGTTGATTCAAATTGATATCTAAATGATTATTTGATATTTTATCGATCCAAAACTCATTTCATATCTTATTATTTAGTAGTAATATTATTTTAAGTAGGTATAAGTATTAAATAGTTTTATCATGCATCAGAGATGTTCCAATATATATAGTGGAACAACAAAATCGACTTTATCTCTAAAATTAAACGAGATTTTCTCAATACAGTTAAACTTTACGAAAAATACACCTTTTCGTATGAAAATCAAAACCATATTTATATCGAAACAATATAAATTATACATAAAGAAAAAAATATATAAATATAGAGAGTATACATCGTTGAACTTTTCACATATGTATGTCCAACAATCGCGAATTTTGTACTTCATTTTTTCCCATTCCAATAATTGTCTAAAGTTTCGAAAATTTGCAGACAAAATAACAAAAATAACGTTAATTTACTGTTTCAAACCCCTCTGCATTAAACTATGAAGTATCGAAATTCGTACGTGAAAAAAATGTAATAAATACAAAGAACGAAAAAAAAAACAAAAAAAAAAGAAAACAACAAACATTTGTGTGTCTGTGAACAAATTAACGTATAGCGAGCACGCTGTACGATAGTGGAGTGAAAATTCTCTCTGTCTCTCTTTCTTTACCGTAGGACGTATCGTTTCGAGAAATGTAGCGCACGATATAGATATACTCGCACGGGAAAAAATGATAAATTTCAAAATTCGATATTTCGCAAAATAATAATCGATTGTGCCAAAAATCCTTTTAGAAAATGTCTTTTATACATTATGGAGAACATATGTACTAATAAATTTCATCAAAATCGAGCATAACCACTTTTCGGAACTTGATCCCAACAGTTTCTCTCTCATTTCCCGTCCATTTTCTTCGTCGCCCTCATCGGTTTCCTCTCTCTCTCTCTCTCTTTTCCATTCCCTCTCGATTCCCTTGCTCACGCAATTTCCTCCTTTTTCTCTCATTCGTTTTCGTCTCTCCCTCGCGCCTCTTTTTTTTCTGTCTCGTTTAAACAAGTCTCGATTTTGGGCTCATGCTTTTTTTCTCCCGTTACTTCGTCTCTCTTTCCACATCGCACGTCTTTTTTTTTCTTCCTCGGACTTCGTCTCTCCGCTTCCCTCTCACGAGATCCGCATGGCGAAAGCGTTTCAACCGCGCTTCGGACACAAGTTTTCGCGAAACTTTCTGTTCGCCGCGGTCTTCGTGACGTCTCGATGTCTCGAGGTCTCGCGGTGCGATCCTGTCATTCGCGTTCTACAGGCGTATGTGCCCGAATAAGGTAAAATAAGGAAAGGGTGGGGCGAGGGGGGGGGCGACTCGAGGGATATCCCTGAGCGACCACTTGTCAGTTTCTCCGAAGAGCCAGAAACCCTTTCGCCTTGCGGATCTCGTGAGAAGGAAGCGGAGAAGAAGTTTGAAGAAAAAAAGATATTAAAAAAAACGTGCGATGTGGAAGGAGAGACGGAGGAGCGAGAGAGTAAGAGAGAAAAAAGCGACAAACCAAAATCGAGACTCGCAAACGAGGAAGAAAAAGAAACAAGAGACACAGGAAAGGAGACGATAAAAATGGAGAAAAAAAGTTGCGTGAGCAAGAAATGTGAAAAAAAAGGGAACGGGGGAGAAAAAAGTATGGAGGAAAAAATAAAAAGAAGCTGAGTGTAAATTTTAAAAAGACAAAGAACATTGAATTTAAATTGGAAAAATGTTTATATTATAATTTCTAAATAATGGAACTAAACGATTTCTATACACCCAAGCAATTTTTCGGTAAATATTTAAAATTGTAATTTTGTGAAAAAAGCATATACCAAGTTAAAAAAAAAGAATTGAAACTAACAATTTATTTGTCATCAGGAATGCAAAAACATTGCCACTATAAATTTACATAACAATATTTTGTATCTTTTTTATAAAAAATAAAATAAATAATTCGCAAACAAAAGAATGCAGATTTCACTAAACTCGTGTATATTTTTTTGGGCAAAATGTAAAATATAAAAATTGTAAAATTATATATATATTCATAATGTGCGAAATAAACCAAGAAAAACACGAATTTATTTGTCGAGTCGTGAAGTGGAACAGCAATTGACATCGAGCATAAAATTGACCGATAAAAAATGATTTCAAATGATTGGGTTGGTAGCCAACCGTTATTACTATTCTACATTTATTTGTATTTTTCATCTATACGACGATTCCAAGAAAACACATTATTCCATCCGGGCAGTAGGAAAGAAATAAAAACATAAGATATGGAAACAAATAAAAATACAAAATTTGCAGAAAATAACAGAAAATAAATACATAAAAACGAATCTACTGCAAAAAATATAATATTAAATATTACATTACAGTATTAAAAAAAACAGTATTCGTATATAAAATATATGTGACAAAGATATGAAATTAGAAAGTGATAATCGATAATTATATTAAGCAATTAAAAAAAATTTTTATGTTTGCAATACATACGTTTTCTTCTAAATTCTTTTTTTTATATTACTTTTTTTTATTACGTAAATTGGCTGTTCGTGGCTTCTGACTAACTTTTCAACGACTATCATGATATGTAAGGAAGTATTTCTCAATAAATCAGTTATTAAAAATGCTATATAGTATTACCTGCAAGAAGGTAAATTGAAAGACCTCTGTACTTCTATAATAACGTTGAAAATTGAATCTTATTGTGATTCCATTTGGTACAAAACACTTGACAATTTTTTAGCTTTTAAAAATTATATCTGCAATAATGATTGTTTAAACAATCATAAAAGATTGACATAGATTTGGTGTATGACATATTTTAATACCGTACAAAATTATCAAGACAATTCTTTATGGTATAAAAGAGACATCGAAAGAGAAATAAGGGTCAAACAAAGGCAAATACATGTACATGTGTATTTTACGTACAATGTTGTGTTGTAAGAAAATGTGCCTTTATAAATAGAGTGCACAAAGATCGAGACAGAAATTCCTCCTTCCTGGCCGGCTCTGCCAACACTCAGCTCGGAATCCCTCGTCGTAATCTTCCTCGAGAGCGATGTGTAACCAAGGGCGCGATCCTTCGTGTATGTTTGCACAACCCTCGTGCCGGAGGGATGCATTGTCACACCGCCCTTGTTACGCACACCCTCCTGGAAACGGGCAAAACTCTTGCCGCACGCATCTTCGATTCCCGAGTGTCCTCCAGCGAAAGTGAAATTCACCCCCTCCCCCCCCCCACCCCAGATACGCCGCGAAACTCTCTTTTGCATTCACGACCTCCACTTTGCCATTTCTCACGTCTTTTTCTACTTTTTACCTTCCTTCCTTCCTTCCTTTCTCCCGGAATGTGATATTTTTTCTCCGGATTTTAAGCGTAAAGAAGGTAAAATATATTTTTTCGAACGTTTCGTGCATAATCCCGGACGAAAGTGATTTTTATTTTCATCGTGAATTGGTGGAATTCATAATTTTTATATCTTTACCTTAAAATACATTTTTTTAAAAATTATATGTGTATTGTTGGTCGAATTTAAAAATGATTCAAACGATTTTTCAGTTTTTCAAAGGTGTTGAGTCCGTAGAGTGAAAAATCAAAAATTTGACAACGTTTTTTTCCCATGCCAAGTCGTTTTAGGGTTAAAATTAATTAATAAGAGTTGCTACAAATGAACTGAAGAAAAACATATATTTGAAATTTAAGGTCATCCAATGACAGGTCTACTCTCTGTGTGATTGAACAAAAAAATTATGAAATTTTTTTTGAAAAATTAAGTGAAGCTTCTTTATCGCCATACAAAGATCAGTGAAAAATTCCCCTTAAATTATAAATCTCGTTACTTAAATATTTATTGCACAAAATAGCAACTTCAAACACGTGCTCTTATGGGAAGGTAAATACAAAAAATAGCCATTTTTAACAATTAATATCTCAATGAGGAGCTTCCTAATCGTCGTAAAATTTTAACACAACCTTTTAGAGATGTTACTTAATATTACGTCAAATTTTCAAAAATTTTCCATCATTTTCCACTTAGAACACAACATCCTTAATGATTGAAAATAAGCGGGTATATTAATGATGAAAATCGGCTTTTTCTACTTCAGGGTTTGGGTTTTTCCACTTTAAATGTTTTCTTGGATGAAAAATATGAATTAAAAAATGAACAGAAACTTATCTCGTACAATTTATTCCCCAAATAATTATTAAATGTGTAAATTTTCATCAGCTTTTATACCAATATTCAATCATTATTTTCCCTGAAAGTGGTAATTTAAAAACAGCTTTGTGTAAACGTTCACAGACCGTGAAAGTGACAAGTTGACAAATTCAACGGATCAAAGCTGAGAAGTTTTGTTTCGCATATAACCGAGAGAATAAATAGATATAGAACTATATACACGTATAATATATTATACGGCTTCAATGGCGATAAAGCTCTTAGAAAGTTTGCGGGAACATAATTATTGTTTTATTAAACATATATACGTAGTGTATGAGAACTATAATCAAAAAGGGTGTAGATAATTATGGTAGGAAATATTTTCAGCAAATAATCTTATTTTTGCTAACAAAACATGGTAGAATATGAAACGAAATAGTAAAAGGAACGATAAAACTCGAATCGATATTCTCGATACGAAACAAAACACGACGACAAAAAAAGATAAAACACGAATCAATGTGGCATAAAACGAATACGACACAAGGTGAAACGAAAAAAAAAATGATAATGCACTAATCTGTACATTATTTAATGATACAATACGAATTAATAACAATATTTTGTATGATACGACTCGAAACGATACGATACGAAATAAATCATTGTAAACGGATATGACAACAAACGATACGACACGAAACGAAATAAATACGAAATAAATCAACAAATAATGTTACAATATTTATTGATAACAATGTGAAAGGATACGACACGACCTTGTAGAATTGGGGGGAAAAGGTGTATCGCTGGCACACGTTTCAGTCGAGTTTCGCACTTTCCATCAGACGTATTAAAAATAAAATTAGTGGCAGCAGACAATGAATAAAATAAAATATTATTTGGCTCTGTGGCTCTTTATAATTGGAGAGCTTGTCATCTGCAACTTGGCACAGGAAAATCAAGTAAGATTCCGTTTACAAAAAGTTTTCAATCATTTTTCGTCCATTCCAAAAATATAAAATTTATCATATCAAATACAACAATTTATGTACAATGTACATATTCAGAGTTTAATTTTTTCTCCATATGACTGTCACATAAATTCATTACAGATGTACCAAAACAATTTTGTGATAAACTACCTGAAATCGCATTATAAAACGAGAAGAGACAGGACATTGAACGAAGATGAAAGTTGGGTGATGAAGGATAAAATACGTCCAAATTATTTCCGGAAGACACTGATGATAAAGCACGATATAAAAGGGTGGCGATATCTCATAAAGCAAGCTTTGAAAGAACTAAAGAATTTTTCGAAAATCAATAATCAAAAGGTTTCGATGCTGAAGAGATCTTTTAGAGATAGAATCTTTGACTGGAAACAAAGAAATAAGGCCAGGTTCGGAAATTGACTAACAGTATTGTCAGTACTGAATTTCCTATCTTTTAAGACAGGGTGCCAACGGTTTTCAGTAAAGATAGCCAAAAACCGAACACGGCCTAAAAAGTAAAAGTGGAATCAGAAAAGAGGCAAAAGTAACAGAACACAACATATAGCAACAAGAGTAGCAGAAAGTAACGCAGCAACAAAAGTATCAGAAAGTAACACAGCAACAAAAGTAGCAGAACGTAACGAGCCACCAAAAACAATGGAAATAAGTAGAGAAAGCAAGGAAAATGAATAGATGGACCAGTGAATGAACGAGGCAAAACGGCGAGTAGGATGGTAGATGCACTAAAAAAAAGAAAATAAATCTAGCAGTAATTAACGTTTCTTGAGTTTTGTGTACAACGTTTTGGACCACCGATGTTATTTCTGAGGGTACATAAATTCTTCAACCATATTCGGATACTTCACCCATTATTAAGGGTCAGATCTGCACAAGCAATCGTAAATACTTAATTCTTGATTTGGTGCTGTCAATTACAAGATATCTAATTTTGAAAAACTTATTCGTACATTGTAAGAGTACACGATGTAGATATGGGTGTTTTTGTATATATTTACATCTATATATTTATATTTTAATAGATACGTTGATTTATACGGGCCATTTGAGTATTGAAGTTAATTAAAAATTGAAGTTACCTTTGTTGAAAATAATATGTTCACTGAACTGTACATACAATCATTAGCGGTGAATGCGTCAATCATATATGTATGTATATCTGGACAGAACCCAAAAATAACGCATTGTTATAAAATAAAAATATTTATCTAAATCGACTGCGTACATTTTTTTCAAGAAATCTAACTTAACAATGTTCTAAATAAAAACAAAGATTATCCACCAAATAATATGAAATTAGATGTAAAACGTTATATTTTAATGAAAACTTGTATGATTAATGAAGGAAGTCATCGTTTATACCATTAAAGATATAACAACAAATAAATAATAAATGTGTAATAAATATCTCAGTAACCAGCTTCCTAATTCAAGTGAAATTTTGCACTGATCTTTGTATGACGTCAAAGAAGCTTTATCTTATTTTTCAAAAAAAATTCATCATTTTTTTAATGCAATCACATACATAGTAAACTTATCATTGGATAACCTTGAATTTCAAATAGGTTTCCTTCAGTTGATTTACAGCAACTTAATAAAGTTTTACTCCTAAACGACTTCGTGTGGGAGAAAAATGTTGTCAAACTTTTGATTTTTTGTTCTATGAACTCAACACCCTTAAAGGAAATGAATTTGTCATAAAAATTCAATTGAAAATTTTTGAATATATTAAAAAAATATTGGAATGAGTCTATACATAAAACATCTTATTGAATCAAATGTACACTTTTTTGTTTCCATACTTTTTTTCTGAGTATGAGAAATTAAATTTTTTAGAAAAACGTTCACTAAAAAAATTAAGAGAACAGTATGATAGTCCTGTATGTATCATCAAAACGTTAATATAATATTATGCAATATTTTATGGTATAGTGTATACTTACCTCTTTGAAAAAACTATTGCAAGTATTCAAAAGATGATTAAATATATTGTTAAAGTTAAAGTATGTATCATCAAAACGTTAATATAATATGATGCAATATTTTATGGTATAGTGTATACTTACCTCTTTGAAAAAACTATTGCAAGTATTCAAAAGATGATTAAATATATTGTTAAAAATACTGTGAACCCGATTCATAATTTCAAATATTCTACTCAGACTTAAAAAATGTAATGTATCGTTTTAATCGTACATCACTGTGGATAAAACAGAAACAATTTACTAATTTATCACGAAATTTTCAAAATCATGCAACAAACGAACCACAAACACTTCACCCAGAAACGATAAGACACGAATCGAAATGATATGGAATGTTATTGAGCGAGACGATAAAACAAAAAATAAAGTGTCACACGAAACACCACAACATAAAA
>JAPYYW010001437.1:0-29178 GCA_030522545.1 Cremastinae sp. A BG-2022a
CTTTAAAAATCACCCTTAATAAAGTAGGTTTGGTGAAGAGAACGAAAAGATATCGCTAATTGAAATTTTCATGGGTCCAAGAGACCCAGTGCGACTCACAAAATTTTTAAAAATTTTTTTAATTCGATTTTAAGAGCTTATTCGATCGGAAATTTCCCGCAGATAACGAAAATGCTACTTATTCGAAGCGCAATCCAAAAATTCATACTGAAAAATTCAAAAAACTGATTGAAATATCAGTTTTTTCGATTTTTCAATATGAATTCTTGGATTGCGCCCCGAATAAGTAGCAACTTCGTTATCTACAGGAAATTTTGCGATTAAATATGCTATTTAAAAAAGATAATAAAAAGTTTATAATCAATTCATCGGAATAGAGCGTATTATGCGAGGTTATATGAAATATGCGTCTAGAAAAATTCCAAAATATTAATTTAATCATGTCGAATAGGAAAAAACGGCCGCGTTGCTGCCCGTGAAACAAAAATTTAATAAAAAATTCGTATTATTTCGTTTAGAACAATATAAAACTTAACAATGCGTATGGTTTTATTGATAAACTGAAATTACACTAATAAAACTTGCAAAAATTTTTATAAATTTGGATTGAAATTGAAGATTTAAGGCTGATGAAGATAATCATTTATCTCACTTCCTGATTTTTTTGAAGCGAGATCACAAGTAAATGGAAGTGTCGTCGTCGACTGATCGCGTCACGCCATCGGTAGTCTCGCAGGGATGGGAGGGGTTAGGTATTCATGTATTTAAATTTATTTATTGGCGGGATTTTTTCGTCCCTTGGCCGGGAGAAGAGCCGGATTCCTCTTTCTCCCGGTAAAGGCTCGAGGTGATAGAGGAGATGGTTTGAGGCGAGCCGACAACCCCTTCCGGGTAATTTTCTCGCTTAAAGAGATCTCGGCCAATTACACGGGGCGTCCACGGGCGTTGAATTTTAATTGGAAAAGAAAAAAGTACAAATCCTCGAGAATAGAGACGGAAACTTCGTAGACAATGTACATATATATTTATATACACACATTTCCTTTTCCTCCTCTCGTCTCCTTTACATGTATAAAGCACTTTCCTTTCTTAGACGGTTTTCCAGAATTAAACTACCCCTTCAATGAAACACGATTTTTTACTCTTAGCGAGATTCTCTCTGTTGCTTTTCATTTCATTCTCGTTATGGCTACTTCAAAGCTATGAAAGAAAAAAAGAATCACAGAGAGACTCATTTTTCCTTTCGCTCCTGTACTAATTGCTCCACGGCGACAGAAAAATTTGCTTCGATAGTTGGCAACTGGATATTTTTATTAACGACAATTGTATCTAATTTTTCGCAACGACCGTATGGAAATTCGAATATTCCCCAAAGTCTTTCCAATTAACGAGAACGTGCTGAATCCTTTAGGCAAATCGTTTCTCCGATATTTCTTTATTCAGAATATATCGACGAGGGAAAATTAAGCATCGTTTCGGAAAGGAAAGTAGGATCCTCGAGTGGGGAATAAGAGAGAGGACGGAAATAAGAAGTCGCTCGTGTTCTGGATTTTCTTTCATCGGGGATTATACGAGAAGAGAGAAAACCCGGCCCGCAAGAGACTTTCCGAAATTCAACGAAGCTTCGAGACAATAAATGGGCCATCCCTGTGCTTAATTGGGTTAATCTATAGAGATTAATTAACGCGAGCCATACTGAATGTCGAATTAGCTTCGTTCTCTTGGCGCAAAGAAATCCACTTATAATCCAACGTTCGAGAGATTCTGTCAGTTTCTGCAAATTTTATGCTTCGAATACTCATCAATGCTAATTATCCACATTATTATTCTATTTCCTAAAATTCGATAAATTTTTATCTTTACTGCTTCATTATCGTAGCAGAGCTTGTATTCTTTCGGTTATCGTTCATCACAGATTTTTTTTTATTACTATAGTAGTACGTTGACTAGAAAGAGAATAAAAAACAGGAAGAAATAAGGATTTTTTTGAATTACCTTTCTTTTTATTCCATTTCAACGAGGGTCGTTCTAACGCCAGATTCAAGTGTAGTTTCGAGGGACCTGTGACGCCACGTAGCGGCAAAGTCGTAAAGCATCAAGAGACTTCTCGCTTTCTCCGAGCGACTCTCATCCCAGTTGGAAAAGTGGTGCAAATTTGGATCAGTACTTTATTCACTGGCAAACTTTTTCACGCACTTTTCATGATGGAAAAAATTAACAAAATATTGTTATCTCTATTCTTTACTTATTTTTATTAAAAAAAAATTCTTTTTACATATATGCTGCAAAGCTCATAAGTTTCATGAGAAAAAGATGGACAGAAAAAAGTTTTTAGTCGATTTAAGAGAGCACGCGTGTAAAAAGGGAGTAGAGAGCTGCTACTTCGGTTTTTTTTTCTGTCGAGAAGCGAAGGGAAAAGGAATGTCTGTAGGTACAAGAATCGATGAAGAGAGAAACGGAGGGTTGGGAGGCGTGAAAAACGTTTGTCGAAGGGAAGCGGGAAAGATGCCAGTGTACTTTATGAACACAGCTAACATAAATTGTTGTCAACCGTCTCGTACGCTCTTTAAGAAATTGCGAGAGTTCGTACCATGGACTTTACTCGCGTTAAATTTTACGTGTGTGTACGGGGAAACAGCTTGACTCGAGTGGACCAACTTTTTTCTCGTCGAAAAGCCCGAATAAAAAAAAATACACAGAAAACAGAACAAAACGTGATAAAAATAATGAAGAAACAGAAGAGTGTGTTTAATAAAGAGATAAAAAAACACACAGAGTGTGATATTTTTTACCCGTTCGTTAGAATTGCGACAGATTTGGAGATTATTTTTTCGTTATTTTCGACGTGTTTTCGCAAACAATGGAATAATGCCAAATGTGAAATCGTGATCGATGATTCGTGATGAAAACGTTGGCTCCTGGGTATAACGATGGGATGACTCTTGGATGAGGGAGACGATCGCGGATCGCCAATATTTGGCAATTACGAAATATGAGTTTACATTTAATAATTGCGGTAAACACGGGCGGACGTGGTCGTGGCTGGTGGTAAATGCTGCGGGTATGTCTCTGCTGGGTGGGACACGCTCGTGCGAGAACGATTTCGGCGTTTCTGGCAGAGGTGGTTTTTCCCTCGGTTATCCCGAGAGAGAAAGAGAGCGGGGAGCGAGAGAGAGAGAGAGAAAGTATACGATCATCCCCTTCGATAAATGGTCGGAGCAAACCTCCGACCCGGGAGACTATTGCAATTTTATTTTCCAACTGATTTACTCTCGAATTCGAGGGTGAATAAAAAATCGATACGTTATGTACGCAAATGCAGTAATATCGATTAAAATCTATAACCGAAACGTATGGCCTGGGGATTATCGTTTAATATTTATGTAGTCTCGCAAAATCGTGGGACGGTTTTCTCAAAAGCGTTCTCGCCTCCGCTGAGCTTCCCTTTTCGCTAATTTCATTCTACAGGCATTAAATTCGATGAGAATTTTTTCAATTATATTTATATTAGTCGCTGTTAATTTTCGTCACGGATCATCAAGAGTCTCTCGGTGACGGAAATGAGGCTTTCAAAGGCTGAACCGGGCAACCCGATATTGAAGCACCTCGAATTCGTGATTGCTACTAATTAATATCAATCAATGGATATTCGAATCAGATTACGAGCCGGTCAGCCAACGAACCAGACACGGCTTCAAACACACTCTGTTCTCTTGCGTTACTTCTGTCTCGTTCTACGGCTCATTCTCTTCACCACTTGTGCATCGAACGAACCCTCTCTGTTCCATATCTCTCCCCGCCCTTTCTCTTTGCGAACATCAACTCTCACATTCTGAGCGAGCTTCCGACCAAACGAAGCTCCATTTCCCTTCTCTTTCATTCTCTCTATCTTTCTCTCTCTTTCTCTCACGGATCAATCATTTTGGACAAAGGGTGAGAAAGAGACAAACATGATTTTCGACATTTGCTTGATGCACCAAAGAGAGGAAGAGTCAGAGAGACGAGAGAGGGAGTCGAAAACGGATTGAACGAAATTAGTCCACGTAATCGAGTCCCTGGAATCGTTCCGCGCCGCCCTGCGCCTCTACACACAGCTATGTATAACTCACGAATTAGACACCATTTACTTCTCTACATATATACAACTAACGATTTAACGAATTCAATTTGTCCTGCATTGTCTATCCATGCGATAACGTAGAAAATGTTGTCAATAAAAATATACTTGATTATAAAATAATTTGTGCACAGTTGTCAATAATTTCAGATAAAATCTAAATATATATATCATTACTTGATTATAAAATAATTTGTGTACCAGTTGTCAATTTAAGATAAAATCTAAATATATATATCTTTTTTTCTATACATACAAGGTTAACTTTCAAAATGACTATTTTTTTAGTCGTAATCGTTTTAGTCGTAAAGTTATATTTGTATATATCAAAATTGGATGGAATATAGGATGAAGAGTAAAATGTTCGGTTAAAAATGGTTAAACTTTTCACGCGAATTCGCTGGTTTGTTGTCCCGAGGGCTAGAATAATTTTCAGGCAAGTAGATGATGGCGCGAGGCGGGAAGCCTCGCGGGACTTTACGGAAACTGCCGCGAGAGATACGTACACTATTAATGACGATATGATCGATATTAAACGAATATTTCCCGCGGGATATTTACCAGCCTGCAAAGCTATACACACACGACGATCGACGATAACGCATTTACGAACGCGATACAATCCCACACGGCGGTTATCGCGGGCTCTGACGTTTATTCAAATGTAATATCTTGTCTCGTTGAAGATTACGTCCTCGAAGAAAATGCGTCCCATCGGCCTCTTCCCACTTTTCCATTCGCTCGCTGTTCGACGATACCGTGAAAAATGAATCGTATCGCGAGAAGGAAGAAAAAGTTTATCGAGGGAGAATAATGTATATATCGAGGCTGCGCACAATTTTTTTTTTTCGTGTACGTTTGATAAATTCCACAACGATCGAGGGGACGCCAGCTTGTGCCCAACTATCGGTAATTAATCAGAAATCGTCGCCGCACATACGGGTCGTCCGGGGCGGTAATTTTGGCAAGAGATCCCCGGATACGAGAAAGGGTAGTTAACCAGTGACGTCACGCCCGTGGTAACATCTGGCTGGCGAGTATAGGAGCGCGACATCGCGAGCGACACGGGCGCACGTATACTCGTAAAGCGGCGCCTGGACACCGGCGAATCCAGCTCGGACACTCGATGTGACCGAGGAGGCGACTTCTCGCTCTCTCCCTCTCCATCTCTCACTAAATTCTGAATCCGAAATTAGCGCTCCCTCGGGCTTGAAAGGTGTGCCGGCTGCTCTTAATTAATTCCGTCGTAACCAGCCTTGTTTTCCTCGCATTTCCAACCGTGCCTGTCCTGCTTCAAGGACCGCAACGGCCTATTAAACTCGCTCGCATCCTCGGCTCACACTTTTTCCAAGAAGCCGCTTTTCATTATTCACAAAAATTAATAATATATTATTATGGAATCACAAAAAATGTGAAGATTACGATGATCCATTTATTTGATGGTGCACATTGCTCCATTTATCTGAAATTTTTTTAACTGAATATATACAGCTGTAAGGGATAGCTTATTTTTTAATCCGGGATAGGGTGTTCGCGTCGATAGGGCTTTAGATTAATTTTAGTTTATTCGCTGTCGATACACGAAATTGACTTACAATCTCCGGATTCGGAGGCATAGAAACGGGCTTCGTTAATTCTCATCGGAATCCAGAATATGTTTTGCGCTTAGGCTCGTTTAGAATTGCAAAAAGCAAAAGTGCGATATATGCGTGCAAGGATTTTTTCATTTATTTTTATTCGGAACGTTTTTACTCGGGATGAACCCCTCTACTGTCCGGCATCAACCGGAATTACGAGTGGCAAGAGGGTGGTAGGATGGTCAGTCCGGATTAGAGGCTGATTCGGGCAATCCAATTTAATTGAGCGCTTAACGGCTAAAAGCCTGCTATTCAAGCCCACCAACAATTCCCTCTCATCTCGGACCACGACGTTTTAAAATCCCTACCTGTGGTCACATTTCTCCCCCGAAATATATAATACCTCACCCAGATTTGCAATGTTATGGATCGAGATGAAAAAGGTAAAAAAATCACGTAAATCACGTCCATCCAAAAATCAGTTTGTTCATTTATTTTTATTTACTCTCTTTGATTAAATATTATCCTCTTATTGTCGGAAAGATATTTTTAAAACTATCGATACATTGTGGAAATGGAAATATACCTTATTTCCATGTGTCTGATCAAACACTGATTTTTCTACTGAAGCTCCATTTTTTCCTATAAAGTTTGTGTACAGGCCACGCACGACTGGCGGGCAATAATTCTTTGTATAAAATAATAAATTTAAACAAATTTTTTCAAAAATATAAGCTTCGTCAGAATTAGAAACATTTTACTTGACCCTCACAAAAAAGGGTCGTGTTGGACGTCGCGAGCGCGCCCACCTCATTGTTCTCCGGGAAATCCCAAACTTTGCCTATTTTACGATTCTATAGAATTCAATCTTTCATTTTTATTCTTTACTGTTGTTTTACAATTTTTCATTTTCGTACTCGTGTTTTCCCCCTCCGCTCATGGAGACCTTTTTGTACTTGGTCTCGTATTAATAAAACCACGCGAAAATTTTTTGAATCTGTCAAGAGACAATCTCTGTAACGAACGGTGTATCCGTAAAAAATAATTTTTATTTGTAAAAAAACGAAAGTTTGCAAACCTATTCTCCAATATTCGACAGTCTGTTCAAATAACATTTTTTTGTTATATGCAAATCTCGGTAAGTGAAATATTATTTATGCACAATTTTTTTTTTCCAAAGAGCGAAACATGGGTAAATGGCGATAAAGCGGGATCGGAGAAAGAGCAGTGTGAGAGGGAGGCGATGCGCAATTATGCATGAATGCAAATGCATTATAAATAGAGGGGAATGATGTAAAATCTGCGAAGCGGACAAATTCGCGACAATCGCGAGTTACTCGTCGACGAGCCTGTTAAACGAGTTAATTACATATTTCATATTTTTTAAAAATTCGTTCCCTCCCCCTGTATAGAAATTAACAATTAATCAATGTGCATGAAGATAAAGACGAGACGATTCTTCATACATAATTTCACGTTTTTAAGAGCGATGGAAACTTGGATCCCTCCATCGATTGCTTAGTAATTGTCGCGACTTCCACGAGCTATAAATAATTCCTTTTCTGACTAAAACATCAAGTCTGGAAACAACGATCAAAATTTGTCTCAATTGCAAATTCGATTACGAATAAACACTCTGTTATTTTCTGAGTTTTCATTAATGTTACAAAAATGTGTTACTGTTTATAACAGTCTGTTATTTTCTGAATTTTCATTAATTTTACAAAAATTTTGTACTTCAGTTTGTGTTGCTCGAACTTATGTAATTCCAAACAATTGAGTCTCGTTTAAACAAACTTTGAGATTCCTCGACACGATGCTTCTATCGTGTAAAAAGTTACTTTGAAACTTTGGGATTTTTCTCATGAGAGCTTCTATCGCGATTTGTTACTGTTCTGGGGAATAAAGTTGGAGATGAAAGAGAGGAAAATCGTACAAGAGAAGAGAAAGAAAAGGTGCAAGTTTTCCGGGGCGTGCTGGAGGTGTGTGAGGGAGGTGCGAGAACTCGAGTGGGTGGCGAGCTGTGAGACTCAATGAGAGGTGCGAGAAAATCCGACCTAGGAATGTTGCTTATATCTTCTTCATTCTTACTATGTAGAAAATCTGGTGATAATTTGGACTACTTCAACAATTAATTTTTTTATCTGAGTGGAAAATCGTAATTTTTGCGGTTTCTAACATAAATTCACAAATAATCTGCTCCAAATTCCTATAATATTAATAATACAGAATTTTATACACATTTTTCAAAAGTATACATATAAATATACGATTCACACAATTTTTCAATCAACCAAAAATGGATTGATGTGAAATGTAGGATATGCGTTATGGCAATCAAGCTAAATCCTTCTTTATGAATATAACTTTTTGTAAAAAAGTTATTAATAATGAAAATACATATTATTACGTTGAAATTTGAATAAAAATGTTGTTTTTCTGATGGAAATATAAATTTAAGTGAGAAAAAATTTTAAAAAGGGGGTATAACAAAAATAGTGTACCAAATTGGAACGAATTGGTCCAGAGTAGGTATATTTCGTCGTAAAGGTGACCAAACCCCCAAGACGGTCTCCAGCCCACGCAGCGAAGTGGGAACCTATCGTCGGGACTTGAAACTTCCATATCGAAAGCTCCGTTTCCGCCCACTGGCGTGCGCACGGTTCCGCCCACCGACCAATCCTCGTACGCGCAGAATCGTTGCCGTCCTCCTCTCCCCCTTCGTCTACCTTTCCCCGGAGCTTTCGCCGAGCTTTCCGACGCTCGGCCCTCACCTCCCTGAGCTTTACCGTGGCATGTCGAGCCACGCGAAATCCTGACAAACACCACGTGCACCGCGACCGGTACGCACGTGCTGCGCGTCACCGCAGTTTTACAACGCGACGCGAAAATACGAACGCGCAATTTATTCCCTCTCGATCCACCCTCATTTTTTTCGTCGTTTCCATTTACATAAAAGGTAACGACTTTTTATCACGTTTTTTTATCGCTCAGACAAAATAAACATTACTTTTTATTTTTTCAACCAATCTTGTTCTAGGCCTGACTGAAATTTTCTTCTGCCTTTTCACGTGATTCGAGAAATTGTGCATCTTGACTGTGGACGCTGTGAATAATCAACGAGACGTTTGGTGAGTCGATTATTTTTCATGCGATTTTGTAAAAATTAATTTCACGTTTTGTCCAATTTTAATATTGCATCATTGACATTCACTTGTCAAAATCATCATGCATGCAGTTGAATTTTTAAATTGGACAAATATTTTTCTGCGTCGTATTCGAAAAATGTTTCGTAGATCGATAAACATTTCTATCTTTCTCTTCAAAAGTTGTCACGATATTTCGACCAATATTCAACAGTTGGTCTTTCTTTTATCTTGGCGAAAAGCTCTCGCGGAGCGGTAAGAGTCGTAGCGAGGTAACAAGAGGGTGACGCGCGTATATTCTCGCGGCACGACACCCTCGGCTCTCCTGGCAACGAAACCCTTGAAACCCAGTCTACCGAAATGCGTCACGAACCCTCGAAACGAGAAACTTTATTAGCTCTTACGTGAAAAAAAGAGAGTCCCCTCGCAAGTCGGAGCTTTACTTCATTTGCGAGTATTCGATCGTGCGCGCGGCCGTCAAATATCGTCTAGACTATGAAAGAAACCTCTTAAAAAAATCAATTAATCATCTATACTCGCGAAAAAAAAGTAATAATAACGAAAACGACAGTGCCTTGCAAAATTTCTCGAGTAAAAATAATTATTTCGTATTTTTTCCTCAATAATTTGCATAAATTGTCAAAAAATGCAAAATTTTTTTCATGATACATATTGACTTTTGAAAAAATATGTGGATAGAAGAAGAAAAAATGTAGCACACGAGAGGAATTTTTCGAAAAAGCATTCCTCGAAATTCTTTTATTAATAAATTGAATTATCGAAGGAAAAAAAATGCGAAATTTATCTCGAGATTATGTGTTCTATTCGGGAGGAATTTGCAGGCGTATAAAGCGCGATGGGGTGAGTTAAAAAATGAGTTGGTGGGATCACGGTTCCGGGCGATAGGTGGTGGACGAATAAAAACGTTTTTTCACACCCTCGCTCGTTCCTCTTGTCGGAGTATATACGGTAGTAGCGAACACGAGAGAGCGTGTGTACTCTCTCGTCGAATATGTACGGGCCGGTGTGTACGTGTAACATATTTATGTTGTGAACCGGCCGAGTGCGGGCAATAAATAGCGGTCGCCGGGGGGTCCGGTTGCTCGACCAGAGAAAGAGATATAGAGAGCCGATGCGTGTATGCCGCCGTGGTAGCAAGGGGTTTCGCTGGCTCGCGCTGAAACTGCAAGAGAGCCGCCGGCCTGCTCAGCCCGCGCGTTTATGTGCTCTCTGGAACACTGCGAGACCGATTACGCCACGCTCTTTTCCCTCCCATTCGTTTACTACCCTCCTCACCCCTTTTTCCCTTCTAAATTCTCTCTCTCATTCATTTCCACCCACACCCGTATCCCGAATAGCGCAGATTTTGTCTACGCTCTCTCTCGAGCGCCGACTGCCGATTGATGGCCCCGAAAATGACATTTCGAGCCAATAATTCGTTTCATTTTTCCTCCTATTTTTTAATGCAAGTTAAACATAAATATTCTCCCGAGTGTCTTATTCCCGTTGGAATACGCAGATGCATTCCGTTCAGAAATTCGCACCGAATACTTATCGATTTGAGAAGAGAAAGGATGAAACGGGAATCTAACGAGGCACGTGAGATCGCGGTAAAATCGATCGGAGGCCGAGGCAAGTTCTCGAACATTTTCGTAGACGAGATATGTTGTGCATGTATCGATAAATAGGGAGATCGGTATTCGGAAAATCCTGGGAGCGGAGGAGGACCCTTTCGCATACCTCGTCACTCCGTTACTCTGTCGGGGAGGTGATGATGCGATGAGGGTGGGGAAGACCGGGGGTGGGTGACGAGGGAGAGAGGGAAGGGAGAGAAACAGGAGTAGTGGCAGTCTGAACGTAACAGGACCTGTCTAATGATGCATATCTCCGTCTGTTATGTCTTGAATGTCTCGAACGTGCATTCGGATAACATCGTAGCGGTGAAGCAGGGAAAGGGTCAGAGATTGATGGACGGAGAGATAGAGGGAGACGGAGAATCGCCATAACTGGTGATGCTTGCAAAGCAGCTTCAATCAAGGATGAGCGATCCAGAGAGAGCGAGAAAGGGAGAGGTGCATCGTTGCAATGAGGTTGAGAGCTTGTGGCCGGATACCAGAGAATATCCTCTTCTCTCTCCGTTGGTATGATGACCCGCTCTCTGCCCATCAGCGCGCGTATTCCCCGATAGACGTGCGCCCGTTCACAGCCGGATATAGGAAGCATTTTACTTGCAAGGGTAGCTTCTCGCTAGCCATCCCTAAAACGATGCACAGAATTTCTGCAATGCATCCTGATATATATATATGCATTCGATAAACCTCCACGATTCTCATTCGATTTATATTTCTTACCACTTTTAATACTCATTATTTAAAATATATATATATTTAAATGTTATTTGAGATTGAAAAAAAAATGTTTTTTCTATGATAATTCGAGCCAAGCGCTTCGTGAAAATATGACAAAAATCCAGGCTCAAATTTCTCGCGATCGCGGCTCATTTTCCCCCTTTTGGGCTACAAAACAAACGTCGAATTCCACGTGCGAGGGCTTCGTTTCGCCAGAGTCGACGCGCGCGCATACTTTCGCACAGATAACATTTCTATGCGCGAGCAACGAAATTGCCGAGTAAAAATCGTCCAAAGCAAAACCGTGAAACTAATTCAAATGCTCTGTGTTTTGCGATGCCCGCTGCGTTTCGCGAACAATTAATTCGAGGTATTTAATTTGATTGCGGGAAAGAGCTACAGGCAATGTGTATTCGCTCACGTACACGAGTACCCCGGAGGGCTCTTTCACCTTTCAAAGGCGAATATATAGATCCAATATATTAGTAAAATATATAGCACATAAATTTATTTCTTTTTACTGATTCGTCAAAAATGCAAACGTTTAAATTCCTTTTATTATCAAAATTATAATAAAAGTGCAATTTACGTATAGCAGATATATTTTATTTACGTAAATTAATAAAATAAATAATATATAAACATAGAAGTAAAAGAAAAATACGAGTATTCAGGATTTACAGAGTTCCGTAACTCATTTCCCACAAAAAGTAGAGAAGAAAAACATTATTCTCTCCGGCTTCGGTACACAAACATTAAGCATTATTCAAATTTACCTTGTCGTTCATCCAATATACCTGATCGATCGGAGCTCGCACACACCGGGCGCGTGTATAGAGAGAATGAGACTCGTGCGTCGTTAAGCTTCCCAGCATCGAAGAGCCTAAATTATTTCGCGATGTAAACACCTAAGTATACGGAGCGAGCTTGTAAACACGTACGCAGAGAGAAAGAGAGAATGAGAAGGACAGAGAGAGAGAGAGAGAGAGAGAGAGAGCTCGCAAGAGGGTTGCATTCGGGGGTGGAGTTTCGAGAGAGAGAGAGCGAGAGGGAAGTTTCGGACGAGAGAAGCTCTCTTGTCGAAACTCTCGCGGCGATCACGGGACTCTCTTTCTCTCTCTTTTTGTACGTCGTGGTCCAAGTATTGTAGGGGTCGCTTGGGTAATTAATAGCAAACCCGTATAAATCAGAGAGAAAGAGAGAGAGAGAGAAAGTGAGTGGATGTTACGTCGGGATAGAGGAGCGTGTGTGGCAACGAAGCGAGATTATGCCCAGAGGGCCGGTTACCACTCTCCCTCTCTTTCGCTCCGGATCTCTCGGCAACAGCGGAGAGCGCGCAAGGGATTCGAACAAGCGCCGCGATTCGGGGAGAGTCAAAAAGGCGTATCGCGACAATATTTAGCAGGGATCGTCGCGATCTTTGGAGCCTCGAATATATGGAGAGTTTACGTACACGGGGGTATTTAAGCTCGTGGTGCTAATTTTTCAAACGCTGCTCTCCGCCATAATGGCCCAAGCTAATTACTGATTTTTATCTGGCCAGGACATACCCTACCGAGCAGATTCGTAACACACGTACGAGCTTTGTTTGCCCCCGCGTTTCGGCTTGCCAACGAAAATTCTCTCCCGTTCGCTCTCAATCCTCGCAAACTGCGGCGAGGGATAGCAATTATTAACCCGCATGCCATTCGCCAACTAACGCGATTCGACTGCCCGATTTCGCGTGCTCGCGGGACGCTCGTACGCCCTCCCGCGGCCTCCACCGCCGATTACGCGCCTCAACACATCGATATGTAAACCTCTATCGCGCGGCCAAATAAACGCACCGGAGAGACTCCCGCTATTTTTCGGACTTTTACAAAACGATAAGATAAACGTTCGCAGCGATTACTCGGAACGCGCGTTATACGAATGGACGTTTCGCCCAGACACCTCGACGAGAAATAATTCGGTCGAGGGCGAAACTGCATAATTTAACAAAATAAACTGACTCTGTTAAACGGAAACGACTCTTTTTGTGCGCTGTGGAATAAAATATATGCATCTCCCTCTCGGTTTTCCCAAAAGTTCGCGTCCGAACTTCTTATCAGTCGTCTCGCTCTCCGCAATGTCTCCGCCAGAGACTGCACCCGCGAAAGGTATTCCCGGGAAGGTATATACTCGTGATTATAATACGTACGAGCGACGGCAAGTCTGATAGGGGGATGTTAGACGCGCTGTTCTCCAACTCGATGGATACAAGTCCTTTCCTCGTCCCTCCTCTCTCTCTCTCTCTCTCTCTCTCTCTCTCTCTTTCCCCAGACACCTATGTGCTTAACATAACCCATGTAAGCTCACGCTCGAACAAATTTTGCCACTACCGCTCGCCGCGCTCCCCTTATTCCTCCTCCTCATCGCCAAAAAGTCTTCGCGCTCTGTTTCAACCCCGCTCGGCACGCCAGCAACAGAAAAGCTCCCTCCTCTCTCTCTCTCTCTCTCTCGAGTAAGCTACTTCGGAAACCTCCCATCTAATTCCGCAGCACCGATGTTATGAAGTTGTGTTGAACTTTTCGAGAGCGCAGAGTTTGCCGAATACAAGCTCGTTCTCCCGAGGGGCGACTGGAATTCTCTTGCCGCGTTCTTAAAAGGGACGCACACTTCCCTTATTCAACCGGTTCAACCTGTCTTTTATTCTCCTCTATAGACTCGATTATTCTATATTTATATACGATTTGAATAAAAATATTATTGTTTTTCATACGCGCGAAAAATTTTTATCATCGAAATGGAGATTTTTTTCAACTGTCTGTTTTTTTTTGGTCGCTGAAAAATTTTTGTACTCGCGACGTGTACGTGTGTTTTTGACGCGGAAAACGAGAGAGAAAGAGAGAGAGAGAGAGATTGACAGGAAAACAATCGTATATCTCTCAATTTGACGTGTTTACGGTACGCGAGTCGTGTTTTTTCAAAACGATTGCTGCATTACATGTTTGAATAAGTATCAATAAAAAAACTGCGAGCTGTACGGGGGAGGCTCGAGAGAGAGCGAGAGAATATATGGGTGTCGGGACACGGGAGGGAGTGTGCGCCGGAGCGATAGTCAGCGGAGAGAGCGTCAATGGAAATGGGCGAAAAAAAGCTCGTACCGTACGAGTTTACGGACAAAAGAGCGAAATGCAGCGATTTTTCGCGGAACAGAGGGATATATTGAAGAGGGCTGTGCGGGCGCTTCGGACAGTTCTCGAAATTGCGCGCGGCTGCACGCGCACCCGCGTGTCTGCGAGAGCGAGCTTTTAATACTCTCGTTACACAAACCGGAAAATTGTTTCGTAATTCCGCGACAGGGCGCTGGGAGGACTCGCGCTATTTCGAATAAATCCAGGAAAGAGCCGGAATGGGAAAAGCGCGACAGAGAGGGAGACCCGTCCACCGCCGACGGAGCGCTTTGACGCGGAAACAAAAAAAATTCGAATCACCGCGCGAATGACTCATATACCCCGGAGCGTTTCGAAGCGAAGAGAAAAAAAAATTCATCGCGTTACATATTTGACCCTCTTTCGAAGCGCGAATTCGAAAGCGCCGCTTGCATCGGTGAAATGCGCGTGCGGGGAAAACACGTCGAAATCCCCGAAAATATGGAGATGCGCGCGAAGTTGAGGGACAAATTTGAGGGTCGCTTATGTTCCTGAGAGAAATAAGCATCAGCAGGAGGGAGAGGGAATCGGAGGTAACAACGTTACAACGTTATTAGATTTACCGCAAGCACCTACCCTCCGGGCTTTCGCGGCTCTCTCACCCTCTTTCTTCTCCCATCCCCGAGGTTTCTCCCTCTTAACCTCGACGTTCGGTAGTCCCGGAAGCAAATTACGCACATACTCACACCACGAGCCCCACGGCTCGAGCATAATTTTCAACGGCGCGCAAACACTCGTGCTCGCTTAGATATTAATTTATGCGCGGCTTCAATTTTTCATCTTCGCGGAAAAAGAAGGAGCGCGCGGGGAAAAAGAAAGTGAAATTGAGATACCGGGAGTAAGAGAGACGTATCTCGGGACAAAAAAAAGTGGGTGGACCAGGCGAGAAAACCGGAGCTATCGAGTAGCCACCCTCTTGAGATAAGCAGCCTGGCCAACCCGTATACCTCATACGTTTTCCCTATCTGAACGCTAAACGGCTTGTCTCTCCCTTCTCCCTTATTCCCTTATTCTCTACCCTGCTTCACTTTCCTTTCTCTTTCTCTCGTCTCTGCGCTTTCCCAGTTTCTATACAGAAATTCGTGTATATGTATATTAGAAATGTGCATAAAAGTCGAAAACGCTCTCTCTCTCTCAGTCTCCTGTATATAACACCGCGGAAAAGAACATTACTGTCGAAACCCTCCGAGATAAGGTGAATTTAGAATGGCGAGACGGAATTTTTGCCCGGTGAACACACTCCGATCCGGTATACGAACGTTCGAAGGTGCGATTCTCAAACTCGTGTCCATGTATACGTAAACGATATTACGCCTGAGAAACGAGCTCTTTTCCTCGCTCTTTTACCACTGACTAATAGACTTGCCGATCCCGATAAAATAAGGCTCGCAGTAGTTACGGAAATACACAAATTGTGCTCGCTGGAAAAAAATTTTCGTGACTAAATACACGTGTGAGAAATATTGCACAAAGACTCGATTTTTTTTATTTTTTATTACGCAAAGGTGAAAAATTTGATAAAATTTAAATATTTTATTTTACTTGAATACAGTTAAGTTGTCCTCCGCGCGTGAGACACGGAGATGCGAATTGTCTCTGTACGTCTGACAGAAATCTCCCTTGGCGCATTGTGGTGGCTCCTCATTTGAGACTAACTGTCCACAACAGAGGGGGTGCAAACTGCCCTTATCTGCGGGACGTTTATGCCTTGAGAGCCTTATCTGTAACCGCGTTCTGGTGTGTGGCCCTTCCAACTGTATACACGCCCGTTTCTATACGCGTCCGCTTCTCTCGCCCTCCCGTTTCACTTACCATTCTTCAGTCTCACTGTTCCACTCGAGATATCCACTGAAGACATGAAACATTTTCGGTTATACAAGTATCACGGTTGCATCGATCATTTTAAAAACACACGAGCCTCTATCAGATAGCAAAATATAAAAAAGGAAAGAAAGCGAAGTGAATTTTTTTTACCACGAAGCTCTCGCTCGCAAATAGAAAAATGTACATGCAATCTATTGAAAATAAAGGACGGGAGATAAAAAAATAAATGAAGATGGAGAATAGTTTTTATGCGAAAGAGGATCGATCGTTTACGAAAAATTCGCAAGCCGGAGTTTCTTATCTGCAAATGCTCTTCCCTCTCTTCGTAACCCGATATACCCTGGCTTTTTTTCTATACATGCTCGAGAGAGAGAGAGAGAGAGAGAGAGAGAGAGAGAGAAAGAGAAAGATAGGGATAAAGAAAGCGTCGCGGTGAAAACAAAGACGTTACTCGCCTCGCTTATCTCGGAATGCTCCTTGGTAATAAAATAACGGATGAACGTCGTCGATTCCCGTGGGGAAGCCGCGCTCGGTTTTTGCACACATTTATACACGTAACGTGTATCATTGAGGATCGATATGAGCGAGTTTCTCGTTATCGTGATTCGATTTTCCGGCCTTGAACAAAATGCGGTTTAAGTTCATCTAATTTTCGTTTTCCCGCTGCCTTCGATCAAGAGACGTTCCCTCATATATTTTTGATCTAAGTTCATATTTGTTCTAGCCTCTCTCCCTTGCGCGCGTGTCCGGTGCGCGTATCGAGCTAATTGGAAATCTTAATGGCACTCGAATTACAAAATGGAACGATTCGCTTTCTCGAGAGAGAATAAGGTATCCCCGTTTTTCGCTCCTCTTCTGTCTTTATCTCTCATATGATGAAACAAGAATTCGAAATCAGAGTCGTGAACGAGGCATCGAGCTTCGATGCTCTTCGATTCAACATCGTCTCTCTCCGTCTCGTTTCCTCTCGTACACAAGCATATAGCACATTATTCGCCCACTCGAGTCCCACCGCTTTTGCCGCTGCTCCGAACCCCTTTACGCTGCTGTCCCTCTTCTCCCTTCCTTCCTTCCTTCCTCGCTGCCTCGATGGCAAATCAACAAACAGGCTACTGTGTGATGTGATTTCATTCATTAATTCCGCGCGACTTCACTCGAGAGTTGATTTCCTACCATTATGTGTGTACGAACGGAGAGAGCCCGGGTTATTTCTGTCGCTGGGAATTTTTCATCACGCGGCATCATTTATTTTTCACTTTGAAAAATTTAACTCAAGGTTGTCAAATGTAAAATGCACACAATTAAATTTTTGAAAATTTTACATTTTACATTTTACATATCGTATATTTAAAAAAAATGAGGCCTCTGATTGATTCATTGGAATAGAGCGCATTATGCGGAGTGCATAACTCATGGCTAATTTATACACATAAAAAAAATTCAACGTGCGCTGCTTTGGAAATAATGACTTTGATGCTAAAATCATTAACTTCGTCTTGCGATGGTTTAAATTCTTGAAACAATAGAATATCACAATATGTTACGTGTCTGTCAATTTCGTAGCTATAAACATTTGAATATGCAGAAAATTGAGCTCTTGGCGTTTTATCCATTGACGTTCTGTCAAACGTTCCTTGATTTTATGAAAACGTGGACAAAGGCTTATACTCGTGCTTTGAGAAGATAACGTATGAGATATTCGTTTCTTTCACGTACGAAGAAAGCAGCCTTGAGACTCCAAGTGGACTTGACGTTTCTTTCAGGTATGCACGTTTTTCTTTTCCTTTTCCACGTCGCCGGATGTATGAGTCGTTTCAGGCGAGATCGCCATCTTTTATAACAAAAAAAAAACACCACGCTCACCTTTTATTTCGCATTGAAATATTTATTTGTAAAAAATGTTCAACCTTCTCTTTTTTTTATTTCATTTTTTCACAAGAGGAAGCTCCGAGAAGAGAATGTTTCTGAAGAAAGAACTCTTATTTCCGTCGACAATATCCGTATCACGTTCGCGACTGCTCTTCTCCTTTTCGCTTTGATCCTTTATTACATTTTTACAAGCGATTACATTGTCCAGCCTCTGGCTATTTTCGTCCCGGGACGAATCTGTCAGTGACTGTATATACAGGGCCGAAGAATCTAGTTATAAGAATTTTTTCCTGTCAACGCTGGAAACGCGAGCACCAGCAGAGACGGATAATAAAGTTCTCTCATCTCCGACCACAAGATATTGTTTTCGTTTGTAGCAGAATTAACTTTTCGGAAGAGTTTTCGTTTCTTCATTTTCTCCGGGACTTTCTTACTCCTTATATATTCTTCCTAACGTAGTTACGTGATTATAGAATTGTTCGGCGAACTCGATTCGCGAGACGGTCTCGATATACTATTTCACGATAAAACTAATTCTGGTTCCCCGTCGTAAATCGTTTCGTGGTAAAACGGCGTTCGTCGCTTTTCTCGTTTATTATTATTTTTCTCTTCTGTTTCCTGCCACGATCGATCATCACCCGATCGATCTCGAAATCAGTTAAACTCTCTTTCCACCCGACAACCTTTTTCTCCGGCCCTTTTCTCGTCCGAGTGTTTAATAAGCCTGGCGATTTCGCGAGTATACAATAATATCTGGGCGCTCGCGCGCAGAGAGAGAGAGATGTCGAGATGAGGGTTCCCAGAGTGCCGAGGGAGCAAAAGTACCAGAGGAGGGGACCGGCGCGTATGAGCGATCGCCACTAACACACGCCGACTTTAACAAACACCAGGATGTGTGCCGAGCGGCATTTACGTTAATTAAATTTTCCCGCACCATCGTCACGAGCAGGCATAACCCTTCTTCCCCTCCCTCCCTCCCCCTTCTTCTCGCCAGATCGCAACAAACCCCTTTCGGTCCCTATTCCCATACCACGTGGGACAGCATCAATCATTGCAAGCTTCGCAGCTAATATGCGCCCACTTTTGTCCCGAAAACGCGTCGAAGCTCCCCGCGATTTCGGAAGCTCCGACATTTGCGATGGATGTACACACGCTGAGTGTAAATATTTTATATTCGGAAAATGACAACGTTCCATCGTTCAAGGGTGAAATAATGTTTGACAGCGGGAACAATATTTTTATTTTCCTTCGTAATTTAAAATCGTCGAAAATAAGACGAACAATTTGTCAGTCCCCCGGTTATAGCGCGACTCGAATATAATTGAATCGATGCTAGTGGCGAGGGTGCAGTGAAGAGAGCGTAAAAAAGAAAAAAAAAGACCGTATACGTGCAGCCGCAAATTGACCAAAATGCCGGGCGGTATCGCGTACACGGATATAAAAGTGGTCGATTCGCCACGAGGACCGCGGATGAGCGGTATGGAGACAAAAAGACGGTGAAAAGAGCGAAAGAGAATTCCAGGGGGAATTATTGAAGGTCGCGGCCAGAAAACGTTAAAAAATAAATAAATAAAAACAAAAATTCGTGGGTGTCGGTCGCAGTCAAACAAGTGTGTGCATCGGCGCTGTTTTTTTTTCTTATTCTTACCGTTTGAGAAAAACAAAAATGGAATATATTAATGAGAATCGAGAGAATATCTCGCAGGATTCTCTCTCAATGGATTTTCCGGGCATAAGCTCTTGCGAGCGAGACGAGGCTCGGCTGTCAAGGCTGTAATTACTAATTAGTCGGCCTGGTACACAGAACGCGAGGGAAAAGAGAGAGAGTCTCGTGAGTACGCGTTGTCTCTCGTGTGTACACACGAGGAACGGGATATGTTGCGCTGGACCTGAAGCATATCGCGCGGACGAGAGAAGCTCTCCCTCGTCGTTCGTTTTCTCTCTCTTCCCGTCTCTCTGTATTCCGTAATATTTATATCTATACACGGCCCATCTATATACGACGATGCGCTTCGGTGCATCGTGGACCCCTTTATTAAATACCTCCGAAATTAAAATTATAATTGCATTCACTATCCGTGGGTTTCGCCAGCGAATTGCTTACGCGTTATTGCTAAAAGTTAAAAAATATACGTATATACGCCGGCGAATAATACGATGCGCTCCGGCTAGAAAGCAATATATTCATTGACGGAATTTTTATTCGAAAAAATTGAACGTTCACGGATAGACGCATAGCGACGCGTTCGAAATTTTTGTTCGTGCCATGACTCGATTTTTCGTCTCGTGGAATCTTCAAGGTGGTTCAAAAGAGAAATTGGAAATCCAAAGTTCACGATTATAAAGTAAAAAAATTAGTATTGCCTATTTTACAAAGCTTTGAATGAGGATTATTAATTGTACGATCCGTAGACTAAATTTTTTTTCGAACCACCTTCAAAAGAGAATGTAATAAAAATTGTTTTCACGAGATGTTATTCTCATATATTCGATGATCTTGATCGATGTATATTGGACTATCAGTTGTGTACGAATTCGTGCATCCTGGCAATTCACCGTGAAGGGCAAGAGAGAGAGAGCAAATGCGAGGTTGTGAGCCATTTCGGTAGGGAACCCGATGTAACCGTCAGGTGGTAATTCTAATTAGCAACCATATAGCATTCGGAGCTTTGGCTCCGTTCCTCCATCTCTGCCTCGATCCGGCTGATAGAGGTTTCACGGTGTGGAGGAGGTTCTCGCGCGATCCTGCGGAGAATCAGTCACGGTTGTGCCAAGTGCCGTTTAAGCGTTGGTCATTAGGCGTTGGATGCCTTTATATACGCACAAGCTCTCCCATACATATATGTGAAACTCTATGGCCATATAACGAGTCCTATTACTGGCAAACCGTATAGTATCCACGTATACAATCGTGCATAACCATCGCAAACCGGGTGTCCAAGAAATTCGAGTGAATCAGTGAAAAAAGTAGATTCATGAAGTTATAGTCAGACAAAAGTGTTCAGGGTATTTTTCGATTCGCGAAATCCAAGTAAAATTCGTTGAAGAATGTTGTTTTCTTGTGTCGAGGTCGAGTTTTCGGACACCCCGTATCGTTTCGTCCACGTAATGCCGGTATAGCTCGGTCTCGCTCGCTCTCTTGCTCGCTTCGCCAGGCACTGTGCCACTGACGGCTCGCTAATTGCTCGACCGACCCTGTTCAACCCTTCAAATCCAAATGCATATCCCTTCGTTACTCCACACGTGCTCGCACACATGCTCGGCATATCGTATAGGTGCGTACGAGAAGCTCGCCTGGCCAGTCAAGAGCTTGCCAGCTCTAAATCCCACTCTCCGGCCTCTTTACCGACAATATGAAGAGAGAGAGAGAGAGAGAGAGAGAGAGGGAGGCAGAAAGGAGAACACCGATGGCAGCTTGCTAGCAGTCCTGCACCCGTTTATACGACATACGCTCCCCTGAATCGCTGACGAGAAACTCATCCCCTGGTCAAACCTCTCTCCCGTCGATTTCCCATGCACTCCCTTTCTCCTTCATGCTGGCCACAACGTCATGTGTACATGATCCTGTTTACACTGATCTCGCCAATGCTGAAAACGATCCTCCAGATATTGAAGTCTCTCTTGTCGAACGATATTCTTATTCGATCGTTTTTCATTCGTTGAAACAGTTTTAATCGAAAATATTTTCCTCCTAATTAATCGTAAGAATTTATAACTTTTAATTTTTGTATACCTAAATCACACTATACACTATTTTCACTTGAAATGCACATACAGGAGCTTTGAAAAATGAAAGGGTGTGTTTTTCGTTAAGCAATTCTTGTTAGATATTTTTTTATTTTATATTCTTCTCCTCAAGATACATTCACTGAATTTTTTTAGCCGAATCCCATTTGTACCTTGCTTCCTGACAAAAATAGTGGATCGAAAAAAGAAGCTCTCCTCTCGGTCAATCGAGTTATTCTCGATACAGCGTCGGTTTTTCTAAAATTTCATATCGCAGTATTGGGCGGATGTAAAAAAAAATAGAATATCCGGTAGAAAGAGGGCGGAAGGGACGGGCGTAGTAAGAGAATACAAATAGACGAGAACGCGAAGTAGAAAGGGTAATAATTGAACAGACAGATTCCAAAAGAGTTAACCGTAGCGTGTACGTACGGGAGACGACGGAAGGAGAAAGGGGATGATTTACCACGGCAGAGTAAACTCCATTAAATCGAATATATCCCGTTTTTTTTTTCAAAAGTGGTATATTTCCTGGAAAATTTACTTTTGTTGTTTAATGGCGTTTCCATTAGATCCACTCATGCAGGAATTCAAATTCGTTCCATATTTAGGAAGAAAAATAAACCATTTCAGGAATTTAATTACTTTACTTTTAAAATACGATATTTCGAGATAATAAATTGAATATTCGAAAAAAGCGGAATTCACGTTTTAATACTGAAAACATCAATCTCTACGGAAGAGATGAGCATTGATTTATTAACTTTTCGACAAATTTTCTTTTCAACGAGAATTCAGAGTAAAACGAGCCTCTGAAAATTTGCACTAAATCGAACGCCGGAGCTCGGCTCGTCTGTGTGCGATATAAACGCGTACAAATAGAGGATTCGTGCGTGCGAGCTCGGGTGCACTTTTGGGAGTGAGGAAAACGTGACAGAGGGATCGCCCGGCTCGCAAATTAATCGAGCATAAAATCGATGCTTGTATATTATGCGATGGTCACTGTGTTGTATATATCGAATACAGTCTCTTCCCCTCTTCCATTCCTGCGTCTATGCAAATCGATTGATTGGAAACAAAAGGTCGTTATTCGTAGATTTCTCACGCAAAATAATGCTGATTACAGCTTTTCGTTATCCAGGTCAATTTCGATCTCACATTTTCACGAACTGCAAAAATATTTCATCAATTTCGTACACACTTTTTCCAACTATATATTTAAAAAAAAAGCACATGACATTTGAAATAAAATAATATTGTCCATCAAATATAACGATATAAAAAAATATGGAAAACAGTGGTATTAATAATTTTTTAATTCTCGATGTTTGTAATATTCGTAATAAAAATAAAAATTATTTAAAATTGATTGTCTATCATCAAGATTGAAAGTAGCTCGAGAGTTTATAGAAAAAAAAAGTAACGGATGGTACAAAGACGGATGATGGTTTCGGTTTGTTTTTCTTTTTTTCGAGCCACCCACATGCCAGAGATTGCATTATATATTTTCGCGTTTTATTTACCCGAGACGTAAAATTAATTAAACATCTGATACAAGGGGAGGTGGGTGGGTGTCGAGGGGGTTTTTTAGTCGAGGAAGATATGGCCAGGGAAAAGCGTGCACACGAGGGTGAATTTCGTACGTTTGTTAAGCTCCGACGCCTCCGGCCCTCACCATCTCTTTCTACTGTTTCCACATCATCCACGTTCAAAGTCCAACAACATCGGCATATCTCCGTATCACTTTTCAGGTTTTATTACGATCCGAGATAACAATTTTCATCCTCTCGGTATTTTTTCTACCATTTTTTTTTACATTTCCTTCAATTACGAGAAAAACGCTTCACGAGAGTAAACGAAAGCTCTATCGGATAAATTGATATTTTTTTCTGTAATTACTTGTTTTAATTTTATTCCGGTAACGTAAATAAAGTTTTCCGCTCGGGCTCACCCTCTCGAGACAAATTATCCTCATAAACGTAATTTAATGCTTTTGCAAGCCACATTAGTTGGAATTATTTTTGCCCGGAGTACAACTGTACCGAGGAACATGCTGTGCACGTTCCCGACACAGTTCTGTATCCTTGCGACCGTGAAGAACCTCTTCTTCTCTCCGGGTACCAACTGTCTACCAATTTAGTTAAATAATCGCCAAACTTGCTCGACTTTTGGCTCTCTCGTATTTCTGCTTCCAACATTACGTATATAATTCTTATTCCTACACTATATGCACTATACTATATAGACTCTGTGCTCAAACTCAAGAAGTAAATATTCAAAAAACGTATTAAAATTTTAGATGAGAATTTTTTCTCGGTAAGAATATATAATTTTCTAGGAAATTTAAGGGGAACGTGGTGCTTCTTGATAATTTCATAAACTCTACGATAAACATTTTAAAAAATTTTAAAAATATATCTAATAACACTTATCCAACAGTACGACCATTTCAAAGAATGGAATAATTCCGAGAATAAATGTACTTCTCTCTCGAACTCTCATTAGATATGCGAGCGAGGGACTAATTCCTTTGAATATAACGTTACATAAGGAGAAGAGAAGTGAGAGAGGTACGGCAGTAAAAAGGTCCGATAGTCTGGGCGGAGATATCCGGAATGTATGAAGTCTCGAGGAAATATCTTGCGAACGAGAGAGAAGGAGACTGTCGTAGAGTCGCGAGCGACGAGGATAAGGGATCGTGAAAATGGGAGAAAGAGAAGAAAAGGGTTGAAAGTGAGGCTGGAAAGACTGAGGGAGGACACTCGAAGGTACCTCTGCGCGCTCATCGCTACACATTCGTATCCCGGAATACTCACGTACACGGGACAAGAGGGGGAGGGAGAGGGAGCGGGAGAGCAGGAGAGGAAAGGGGAAAGGGACGGAGAGAAGGCTATCCTAAGCCGGCTTGACTAATTGGCAGCGTTATAATCATGGGTACACGGTTAGGTTGCTGGTATTACCGCGAGTTATAGCTCTCGCGCCCGCTCTGCCTCCTCTCACCTTCGCATACGTGTATAGAGCCATATCTCTCGGTTTCGCCGGCACACTCGCGCGCAACTATGTATACAGCACACGGGAACAAAACCCTTCTCTTGCACGCTTCCAAGCCGCAATCACTATTATGTACACCCTCACGCGTTGTGCGATTTAACGCGAGGAGAAAGAGAGAGAGGCCAAAGTTATACGTTTAATGACACCGTCGTTTACGCAAATTTTCTCATTATGCGACGCGCGCGCTTTTGGCCAACCGGAACACACGCTCACCGCGAACGGAACGCGAGTTGAGCCATTTCCTCTCTGGTTTTGCCGACGAAAAGCTTGACGCGGGGAGGGCTCGGTCCTCGTTCCCATCGAAATTCCAAAAATCGGTTTTTATTTATCCACTTTATCTCTCTCTTTACGATTAAGGAGGTATTTAGCGGTTTTAAAGATAATTTTTTCAAAATTTGCATAAACGTTTCTTAAAATCGTACGCAAGCGTGTGTAAAATTTCAAGAAGTTTCACCGTGTCAAAATCGAGATATTAAATATTGTAAAATACAATTTTTCAGATCTTGCCATAAGAGTCACGTTAAAATTGCTATTTTTATCATCGAATATCTCGATAACTAAACGGTGAAATTGTCTCAAATTTTTCCAGCATTTATTTAATGCAATGATGAATAACGTTTATACGTGGTTTTTCAAGAAGATATTTTATATAAATAAAAACCCGGAACTTTGCCTTTAGTTCACACGGGGAAAAAAACTTGATTCCTTAGCGAAAGTACCTCCTTAAATCGTTGACAAAAGTGAACTACTTTTATTTTTTTAAAAATCTCAAAAGCTTTGGATGTAATTAAATTTTTTGTTAAATATAAAAAACCTTATATAATAATCTTTACTATTTCACTAAAATTTCATTAATGTGATTGAATACTCCATCTCAGAGTAAAATTCTCAGGAAAAATTTGGCGAGATGAATTTTTCTTGACACCCAGAAATTATTGTTCCCGTCGCATAAACGACCGGACCTTCCATCACGGTACTGATAATAAAAAATCGTGAGATATAAAATAATTCAAACAAATGCGACGTGTCGTGCGCGCCGCGACTGGCGAATCCCGGCTGGAATTCTCTCTATCGTCTCGCGTCCGTGGGTCCAGAAATCCGCGTAAACGCGACATGCTCTTTCCTCGGTTATATATGTCCCGACCGCATCGGAGGCTTATCCGCAAGATGGCCATTCGTATAATAAAAATGACGGAAAATAGGAGAAAAAGAGGAGAAAAGAAAAATCCAAATGCGGTAAGGGTTGTAATGGAGCACGATCTGTAACGTTTAGTCTTGTCCGAAAGAAATAAAAAATTTCATCCATGTACAAAAATAAAATGCTGCCCAAAAATATTTCAGAAGTAAAACTTCGCTAAAGAGTAGTATAAAAAATTCTAATCGTGATAATAAATAATTCATCAAAATTTATCAAAAGCTAATTTTGCGAAAAAAATTGTCGAAAAATCGGCAAAATCTGTTATCGCGAAGAAAAGAGAAAAGAAGGGAGAGATTTTGAGGGAATAAAGAGAAAGAGAGAGAGAGAGAGAGAGAGATCTCGTGTACAGGGAAGTAAAACGTGTGTGCGACAGTCAGTGTACACGTGTTGGAGAAACGCAACGAGCCATCAAGCGATTCCCGGGGGTGTGATCGCCGGTAACTAAACTTGTAAATCTCTCGTCCCCGGGCCGCGGCCTCGGTTTCTCTCCCGACTGACCAGAACGCATTTGTCTGTCTTAACCGTCCGCGATCTATACGTTGGTTGTATCCGAGGGACGGGGGGGATGAGAGAGAGAGAGAGAGAGGGATGAACGAGAGTTCGGAAATTGAGCCGGACACAGCGAGACTCTTGAGCGAAGCTGCCCTTCGCAATGTTGATCCTTCCGCGGTGAGATCCGCCGACGATGGAAGGGCGAACAACGAGAATTAAAGTGAGCCGGCGAGAGGCGCAGGATAAAAGAAACTGAAAAAACGATAAGCACGTATACGCACCGCGCGGATATTTAGCATAAATGTAAAATAAGCCGTGGCCAGGATATAAATTGTATTCCCATTAGGAAGCGAGCTTTCGTGGGGAAAAGCTCTTCGTAATAGCGGCGACGTTCAAGCGCGAGGCCAACTGCATTTGAATCGGATTAAAAATTAAATATTACGCATCCCCTTTTTGCTCGAATCGCTGCCAGATAAAGTAAGCTCTGATGCTTCTTATTACGAAAAATAAAGACTTGAAAGTATGCCCGGTAATGATGAGTAAAAGGATAACGAAAGAAAAAAAAAGAAAAGAGCTGCGTAACTTACAATTTATCCCGACGTTCCGCGAGAATAGATCTTCCGGGTATTACATGTATTCTTTCGTGATTACAGTTAACGGGATGGATATCCGTCATATTACCACCAGACAAAGCACCGAAAAAGATATAACGCGGGTATATATATTTTTCGGCGAAGACAGGAAAAGAAAAGGGGAGAGAACCGTAACTCCTCGTTTCTCCTTGCAAGAGCTCTCCTCTCGTTTCTAATGCGATTCTCGCCGAGCTCGCTCGCAATATATTTATATATATTTACTCGTACATAGAAGCGAGAACGTTAAGCGCACAGATTCCTGTGGTACATCAAAGTTTATGGTCCGCAGTGACGCGGTTGTCTCTCTCGACGATCTCTGCTATTCGTCGACGAAGGAAACGAGAGAGAGAGAGAAAGGGAAAGAAGTGAGAGCGATAAGATCGTCGAGCGAAGAATCCCCGAGAGAGATGATCCGGCGAAATCCAAGAATATAAGTGAGAATTCGACCAAAAAGTTTGTGATAAAATAAGCTTCACGTTATTTTGCCATATTCTTTTATTTTGTTCGTCTATACGGATTATTTTATGCTGCATCTCACGTGCGGATATTGCTCCGGGGGAAACCCTTGTAATTGTTTATCGAGATGAAAATTCGTACGGTCAAGTTTTTGACTCGCCCCGGGGCCGGTCATATCGTTCGCGACGTCAAACTCACTTAACGTTTCATCGACGAGAGCCTCGAACGTTATTCGCCCAAATTTTGCCTTCGGGCCCGGTCGGTTTATTCGTTCGACTTTTTTCCAACGAGTTCGCCGATGCGACGACACTTTGGTAACTCGTGTCGGAAAATATTAATTTTTGCTGTATAATCGAGTCAAATTAAAATTCAATCAACTTTCCAAATCGACGCTGCGGAAGGTTGTTGCTCGATTGCATTCGCGTTTCGTATTTCTGGCGCGTTTCTCGCGACCGTGCGACGGATGTGTACGCCTTGAATAAGTAATCGTCTCATCTGCTTGCTCCCTTCGTTCATTTCCGGTCGGTTGGGATACCGAGCTTGATGCCGGCTTAAATTAAAAAAAAAACAAGAGTAAAAAGGAAGATTACAAAAAATGAGGGTTCCGAGGGCTTTTTCCGGTCGTATTTATTTTTCGCGTAAGCGCGACTTTCCCGAGGATTCGACGTTAATCATTCATCGCGAAAGAATTCGTTCTCTGTCTCGTGCATTCAAGTCTCTCCGTCTCTCGATCCGCTAAACTTTCACCAAATATTTTATTCTTGGGGAATATTCATTGAAATGAAAGCTTGTGAAAATAAAAAATGCCAATTGGCTCCAGTACGTTTCGACGAAATGATTTATTAATACGAATCGGAATTTCAAAGATATCGGATCGGGTGGATCGGTCGCTTATATTAACGGAGAGTTTCTGACGCTCGGATCTTGCCCTTCAATCTCATATCTAACGAGGCAACGGGTATATCTTTGAATAATTGAAGCTAAGCTCCAAACCTCATGTCCGGCTATTACGTACGTGGAATATTAGAGCGGAATCCCTCTTTCGCTCTCTCTCCCTCTCTCGTACGCGCACACTCGCGCACAGAGAGAATCTGACGTTAGCTTCCATGTTCTCTCCAGACTTCTCTCCGTTAGAGATAAATCGACGTTCAACCGCACACGAGCTCCCCTGAATTAATTTCCCGGAATTTCGACCCTGATAATTTCTCGAGCTTTGCTTCTTGCTTCGAAAATCTCTCCCACTGCGTACCTGTATATCCGATTCTCCCATTCGCTGTGACCCCGAAATCTGGATGGGTCAAGCATCCAATAGAACGATGAATACCTTCAGGTTCGTCACGATCCGTTGAATAATTATACGCTACTCTCACATTTACACCAAAAATGAATTTTTCTAAAACTTACACGAATATAACAAACAACAATGAGTCTTTTTTTAAATAGGATATTTTATCGCGAAATTTCCTGTAGATAACGAAAATGCTGCTTATTTGAGGCGCAATCCAAAAATTAATATTGAAAAATTCGAAAAACTGATTGAAAAGTCAGTTTTTTCGATTTTTCAATATG